>JANHGO010000693.1:0-38834 GCA_024606505.1 Aquila spilogaster
GTAGTGTAGATGTTCATAATGTATAACAGCCTGGACTTTTTTCAGTACATACATTCCCACACAGGTCCGATTTGAGTAATAGAATTTGGTCGGTAGTGGAAGTGCAAATCTGTAAAGAAGTCTGAGAATTCTCCAGGAAATCTTTCTCCTATTTGAAATGAGGTACTTTTCACTCTGAGTCCATAATCAGAGAAGTGTAATGGTGCTGGGCTGCTGTACATCTTTGCTTAAGGAGACAATACTTTTGTTCTAGAGTTCACCTCACTTACAGGGGAAGAGATCCAGTTCTGAGAACAAGGTGAAAAGTTGGCCCTTTAAAACATTTGTTCTCCTGTAGGATGGAGAACAGTTGAACTGCCTTTTGCATTGCATTTCTCTTCATTTTCTTTCCACTTCCTCTTCCCACTCCTTTACATTTGTTGCAGATTAGAGGAAACCTCCAACTGATAAAATATAAGTAAGTTTTCTAAATAGGAAAGCTAATACCTCTCAGAACTGAAGAACTCTAGAATGAGATTTAAAGTTCAGATATGTGCTGAGAAATAAATAGCATTTGGCCCCATCCCAGAGCGAAATAATCACACAGCCAATGACCATCTTCAGCTCTGAGGAAGCAACAGGTTTTGGGGAAGGGAAAGCAGATTCTTTCTTTTTTTTTTTCTTTTTTCTTTTTTTGGCATTCATTTGAACTTACTGTGCACCTTACATAGAAAGTGTTCAAAGTTTCAGCAATCTTTATTGACTCTGAAAGGCAGAAACATTGATTTATTGTATGTGTTAAAGGATCATTTCAGTCATCAATGAACTGCATCTATTTCTGGAGAGAAACACAGCAGGTACATCTCTGAACACAGCAATTCTAAGCAATAGCATGAGGTAAGATCAAGAGCTTGTCATAACGTAAAGCAACAGAAGGAGTGGCAGTTAGAAAGAATTAATATAATGGAGATGGCCTTTTATTTCTACGAAAAGCATAATTGTGAAACATTGTAAGTATCAGGGCATAGCAGCAGAGTGCA
This sequence comes from Aquila spilogaster, assembly GCA_024606505.1. NCBI lineage: Eukaryota > Metazoa > Chordata > Aves > Accipitriformes > Accipitridae > Aquila > Aquila spilogaster. The sequence continues at coordinate 1,020 of JANHGO010000693.1, forward strand.
CCTTATAATCCAACTGTTAGTAACTTGGAAGAATATGACCTTTATCAAACGTAGGAAATCATGAATTCATTATTCCTGAAACCAATTCATATTAGAGATGGCTTTGAAAAAGCCAAAACTGAGTAACAGGGGAGAGGCAGAAGTAGATCTATGCTATATGACATCAGCCTTCTTTTTTTTTTTTTTTTTTTTTTACCTCTGTTCTTTTCTAAGTTCATCTTCTTTTATGTAAATGCAGTGGAAAAAAAAAAAAGACACAGAAAAACATCAGCTGACAGCAGAGGCAGAGCGAGCAAATTCTATCTGAAGATTCTGAGTGCCTTCAGTATTTTGTTTATGGTCAAGTATAGTTATCTTTTCTTTTACCACAGCTTAAAATCGGTAGCCAAGGGATTTTGACCACACTGACTTGCCCTATGTGTCATAGTTCTAGGAACATCTGCAAGAAACCATCTCTGCTTTTTTTTTTTTATTGTTACATTTCAGAGTGTTCAGTGCCCCTTGATTTGTTTCATTTTTCATGGCAGATGTGATGGTCTAGTGGTTATGCATGGGATAGTAGTATAGGGCGTGTAAACAGGTCATTTTCCTGCAGCTGAATCTGCCAGATTTTAGAAGGGGGAGGAGGGGAAGCTTTTTTTTCCTCTCTTTTTTTCAGTGATGAGCACCTGTTTCAGTTCCCAGATGCAAACAAATACAAAAACTCTAACTGTGCAAAAAGTATAATCTACATAGATACTTCCATGATGATGAAAAACATCTAGTGAAAAGGCTTTCTGTGACACACTGTACAGATTTACACTATGAATACTCATCAGTACAACTAGGGGTACTTTGTAATAGCTGGCTAGTAATGTTGGCAGTTTTATTTGTGTGGATGGTTCAATTTTGTGTGCTGGCTGATTGCAGTGTAATATTTTTGTTCACTATTGAATGTCTGTATTTGCTCTTTAGGATTGCATGTGTTGTGATCCGCCATGTAGGTGTTTTTAAGGAATGGCAGAGGTTGTAATTGTTTATTTCTTACCTGTAAAATGAGGCTTTGTCCATCTTAATTTAAATTTCACAACTTTTGGGACTCTGTCTCTCTGACACTGGATTTATCCTGCCTGTCACAAGGAAGCACTGTTTTGGGCTTCAGATTCTGAGTGGTTCACCAGTGTGGCTGAATTTGGCTCACTGTCACTCATTAATGCATTTTTCTTAGTCTTTGAAGCTTGATAGAAAGTGTCCATGCAGCATAGTGTAGCTATCAAAGGTAGATGACATAAGGAACAACAAAAAAAATGACCATAGCATTGTGCTTAGCTAAATCAATTTAAAATTATCCAACCATGCATTACTGAACACATAGTAACAGCAGGTTACAAAACTAAGCTGGCTTGGACACTGAGAACAGTCTAGAAAAGAGCTGTACAGAGGAGGGAAAAGGGTAATTTAAAATTGCTTCGCAGACCTTTGCAACTGTTGCGTAGATTGGTAGTGATAATGAAGACAGCTATCTGTTAATGTCAATTAACAGAGAAGAAATATGAGCTGAGATCGGGAAGATCTGGGTCTGACTTACTTTTGCTGCCACCTTCAATGAAGTGTGTGAAATTCAGAAGTCATGAAATCCAGCACATCTCAGGCTGAGCTGTAACAGACATGCTATCATTCTACTGCCAGTGGTTTTTTCTTTTCTTTTCATAGTCTGTCTTTCAGTACACATTATGAAAACATGTTTTTCTTCTGATTTTCTTCAGAAATATCTGCACTAACTGAAACTTCTGTTTTCCAAGTCTTTCTCCATGTGAATTTAAAACTGGGATCAGGTGCAGGATTTCTATCAGCAGTTTCTGACGCTCTCATTCCTGTATGAGCTGTAACAGAATTGGACAGCTTGGATTTACCTAGACTTCTTTTCATTCCTTAAGTTTCCTCCTGTGCAGGTCATTTTATTGTCTAATGGGAGCTTACCATAGCTGTCAGTCATGTCACTTAAACTAGTAACCTGAAAAGCCTTGGGAACAGGTTTAGACCACTGCATGACAGAAAGGTATATCCAGGTGTATGTTTCCCTTTGCTTTTGAAAGAAAAAACATTTTCATTCATGCCTCCATCCTCAGAGTGTAGCTTTTTTATATTGTATATCCAATGGATAAAACTGTCTTGGGGCTTTTAACCTCGACTGTGATACTTTCTCCTATCCCTTTCTCTCCTTGGAGCTATCTTTCCTTCACTGTACAAAAAATACTTCACATCCTGACATCTCTTCCCACCCGGTCCCCTTGCCAGGATCGGGAGAAAGCTTAGCTCCCGGCAGGGCAGATGACAGTAGGTGGCAGCAGCAGTCCATGGTGGGAACCGGAGCGATAGGAAATAGGGTCTCGCATGAGGATGGCATGTTAAATATCATCTTCTTTCTTTCTTTTTCTTTCTTTCTTTCTTCCTTTTTTTTTCTTTTTTTCTTTTTCCTTTGCACACCTCTGGTTCAGATTTTTTTCCCCCAGATTGCCTACATATTCTATAATAATTATCCAGAAGGAGGCTTTTCATTTTGTTTGCTGTTATGCTTCCACACATGGGTGATTGATAGAAGCCTTGGCTGCTTACCCCTCAAAACATAAGCAAGAATACAATTTGGGAGACTGAGATGATTTCTTTGAAAAATTCAGCACTCAGATTTATTCTTGGTTTCCCTAACACCTCACTCCCCACATACTCACTTACAAACCAAGGTGTTTCTAAATGACTTACTTGGGTTTTTATTCCTCTAAAACTGCTATTCTATATTAGAGCAAAGAAACCTGGAGAAGCTGCTTTTCTTTCTTATGAACATCCTCTTTAATTTTAATTACTATCTCAGTAGTGTGCCTTATAATGAAGGGAAAAAGCAGTTTTATTTATTTATATCAGGATATGCAATCCGACAGGACAAAATTATGTCCTTTTAATAATCTTTCAAGCTAATAGAAGGTTTAGAAGTATGATGAGTTTGCTTTGTGAGTGAGTGACCACAGTGAGAAGGAATTCAGCCCTTGAACTACTGAGTGAATGTTTCCTCTGGAAATTAGTTTGGGCCTTGCTCCAGGCTTTGGGCTAGAAGGGAGTGGTCTGAGGTACACACTCCATGGGTCTGGGGCTCACAGTGTCCTCTTTTCCAGGTGAAGTGTTAATGTGTTCACACTCTTCTGTCACAAATAACATCTCTTCCCCAAAAGCAGCCTGTAGATAAAGAGTTTCTCAAGTCAGGCATATGCAACAGCTACAATGAGTCTGTGGGAGACACAGAATATGGGAGCAGAAGGCTAGAAAGTAGCAGTGTGTAACCCACCAAACAAAACTGAAGAGAGACTTTAACAAAGTAACTGGAAGGCCCACCACTCTTACCCTCCTAGCACTGAGTGGGAAGATAGGGTTATCCCAGACTAATTCCCTTGCCCTTATGAACTGCAGAGCATTTAGCTTGTGAAAACAACTCCTTAAGGCAGGATAATTTCTGTTCTCCAGGCAGTGACTCCCGCATCACTCGCCTCATATAGTTACAGACCTTTGCAGCTGGCTTCGTATTAAAAAATGACCTCTCTCTGAAAAAAATTACTTTTTTTGGGTGTAATCGAGCTTGCTATTTAGGGCTTGTATGCTTAAAAAGAGAGCGGCATAAATTATTGACACTTTCTTGTTAAGCTTTAGAAATGTTTGTTTCAGACAGAAGCAGTGAGATAGAGGACTACACTGCATATAGAAAATGGAGTCTGCAGCTTTTTGGGGACAAAGACAGGGAGTTCATTATTTCACACAGAACTCATAAACTGCACAAATAGATTCCCTATTCTGGTCATAGAAAGTGTGTGTGTTGGTGTACTTTCATTCCCTGTGGCTCTATCTGTCGTATCATTATCTTTCAAGTGCTGTTTTCTCCTGTTGTTTTCACCAGTTCATCTCAGGCTACCTTAAATTTAGGGCAGGCAGCAAGGTTAGATGAAGACACTGAAAGAACAATTAAAATGATAATCAGATGATAATATCATATATTGTTGTCACTGGTATGTTCTTTCCTCCTATTAATGATTAGAAAGAATACTATTTTTGACACTGGAGGATAATTACATGCCAGCCTTGGGAGACATATATGAATGCTGAGCTGTGATGTAGAAAAGAAAGAGCAAGCTGAGTATGTTTTTGCCATTTCTGTGGCTTATGTTGTATGAAAGATAAAAAGTGTTGCCAAGAACGGGATGATAAGATTGGAGATTATAACCAGTTGTTAGGTGAAAAAGGGATTTGATGACTTGAGTTTTTATTGACTTACATATTGAAGCAGAACTAGAACAAACCAGGCATAATTTATAGTTCAGGCTATAATTTTGTGTTATCTACAATGACATTAATTGATAAGATTTTTGCCACTTTGAGTGTTGGAAGTTTGACTCCATGGATAGATTATTTCCAGAAGATAGTAGTCACCTTTCACAGTTTGGTTTAACTGGGATCCAGAAATAAGGAAATTAATGTCCATGCATTGAATTGTTTGCCTTGAGATCTTTTTTCTTTCCTTGAAACAAAATGTGTACCTGATGCATGGGTGGTGATAGACAAAAAACAATGAAATTTGTTCTGGATTACGTGTGATGGTTGCAAAGGTTGACAGGAACCTGGAACTGTTCAGTCTCTGAACTTAAGTACTGGTTTTGAACTCAGTAGACATTATGGTCCTCAGCTGCTACCATTAACTGAGGGTGTACAGCTTGTCATTTGCAAGCTTACTGTAGCGAATAAAGATACACAGCTTGGTGTATATTTCTAACACTGTTTGCACCAAGTCAGCAGTCGGAGATACTTATCTATCATCTACAGACTGAGCAGAGAATGGTGGAGAGCAGCCCCGAGGAGAAGGATTTGGGGGTGTCAGTTGATGAAGGGCTCAATGTGAGCTGGCATTGTGTGCTTGCAGCCCAGAAGGCCAGGTTTGTCTTGAGTTACATCAAGAGAACCTTGGCCAGCAGGTCAAGGGAGTTGATTCTGCCCTTCTATTCTGTTCTCATGAGACCCCACCTGGATTACTGCATCCAGTTCTGGGGCCTCCAACACAAGAAGGACATTGAGCTGTTGGAGTGGGTCCAGAGGAGGGCCCTGAAGATGATCAAAGGGCTTGTACATTTCCCCTAAAGGGACTGAGAGAGTCAGTGCTCTTCAGCCTGGAGAAGAGAAGGCTCTGGGGGCACTGTATAGTGGCCTTCCAGTACCTGAAGGGGGCCTACAGGAAAGCAGGGGAGGGACTTTTTATAAGGGCACGTTGCAATAGGACGAAAGGTAATGGCTTTAAACTGGAGGAGGGTAGATTTAGAGTAGATATTAGGAAGAAATTCTTTACTGTGAGAGTGGTGAGACACTGGAACAGGTTGCCCAGGGATGTTGTGAATGCTCCGTCATGGTCAGGCTGGATGGGGCTTTGAGCAACCTAATATAAAAGAAGGTATCCCTGTATGTAGCAGGGAGTTTGATTGTTAAGTTCCCTTCCAACCCAAACCATTCTATGATCTTATGATTCTATTTCCAAGTGGTAAAGCAGTTATAATTAAAAGTAAAGTGGTTATAGTTAGAAGTTTCCAGAAGGGTTATTAGAAACAACTTTGAAGGGGATTTGAAAGTAACATTAAAAATTAAAGGAAATCTAAAGTGTTCCTTAAGGCAGAATAATCAGCAAATCTCACTTCACTGTTCTAAACACAATGGCTGGACGGCTGTCATTAGTAGTCACACACCTTCATTATCCCAACTATCTCTCACAGGTAAAAAAAGATGTATTAATACCCACTTTTATGAAGTCTATGAAAAGTAAAAATAATATCTGCATAGATTTTACTGACCAACTTGAATGTAAAGAACATAATTAACCCTCCAGCAATGGCTATTTCCATTCTAAGGTATTAGGCCAGATAATTCATCCACAGAATTTCTCATTTACATAATTAAAAATACTAGCAACTCCTATTGAGTTTTCTTGCCTTGTAGAATTTTAAAGGGGGAAGAAAAGAGTTAAGAATTGTTTTAAAATATGCAAAAAAAAGCCTGGAACTTTCCTTGTTGTATCTGAGATTGGTTTATAGATGTATAGCACAAACTTGACAGCACTATATTGTTCTGTCCCAGGAGGGACCTTTAGAAAATGATAAATACAAACAAGTATAAAAGGATTTGACAAAAAGATAGCTGAATCTGGAAAGGAGATGTAAGATAAAGTCTGTCTAGGTAGCAAAAATTGTATTGAGAAAATCTGTGAGATATGCACAGCTACTTTCACTGCAGAGATAAAACAATAGCCTTCTTTTTTTAGGTAACTCCCTCCTTTACAAAAAATAAGGACCTCTGTAGCTAGAGAATCTGGCTCTCTCAGTAACAATAGCTGATCTACTTTTCAGGAAGGGAAAATAAGGTTTAGATGTAGTTATTGGCCAAAATGTTGGTCAGTTGTGACTACCTGGAGATTTTAGACATGAATTTTAAATATTTTATGTCAAGGAAGAGAGAGCAGATTAGGATGAAATGATTTGAGGAGAATATAGATAAACGTGTCTCAGAGTTTCTGGAAATGAGTGAAAAAAACATTATCAGTAAAACAAGCTGGTAAGCATAGGAAAAAATGGAAATTGGAGAAGTCAAGCTGAGCTAGATATTGCACAGGACAGCAATAGATTCTTCAAACATTTAGAGAAAATGATAAGACAAAAAAAATCTTTCTTCAGTAAGGATGAGATTAGTTATTTAGATAAACCTCATAACGAAAGTAATTATTTGCTATGATTTTTTGATAATAATGATGGTTATGTTGAAATCAAAGGTACATGAGAAAATTAGTAGAGGTGAAGAGATGAAAATGGCAGAAATTGTAGTGAGTTAATAACTAAACTCAAGAGTGTGAAATGCTTTGGTTGAGGTATTGCAGGAAAATGTGCTGAAGGCTTGTAGTCTACATTTCAATTCCAAAACCAGAAAAGATAGGAAATAGTACAATGGAAAAAAAGGGTTAAATCTAGTATGAACACTATATACCGCCTGTTAGTAAAAATATTAACTAAAAGCATAACTAAATATGTTAAGGAAATTGGAAATGGGATAAAACAATGTTTGAAGGAAAATGCAGTGGCTGGGGCTGCTAGGGTTCATCCGTAGTCAAGACATTTAAAAGCAGCATCAATTCTCTCTCTTTCAAGCTGGCAGGTAATCACTAATAGCATAATAGGAAAAAATGCTCTGTTGTGGAGACATTACAGAATAGTAGTAACTTTGAGCATGTTTTGCAGAAATAGGTGGCTCCAGGAGCTGAGATGCTGGTACTGACATCATGATACTGGTGGCTGGATGTATATGGCAATGTGCCTGTTTGCAAGATAGGCCTGAACAGCCTAGAGAGAGGCTCGTTATGAACCATATTTGTTCGATAGTAGAAATACAGATGTCATTCTTGAAGCACTCATATTCAAGGAGCTACACTGATTTTCTGGGGATTTGTACCAAGAATGCTGAATGCCCAAACAAAACAAAAACCTGAAAAACCAACCAAAACAAAATGGTGGATAATGCTTTTAATTATCTGTTCTAATTAAAAGAAGGACATCAAGCTGTTGGAGTGGGTCCAGAGGATGGCCCTGCAGATGATCAAAGGGAGAGAGACTGGGATTCAGAGGAGGCATACCAGTTTCTCTGCTTGGTCCCTCAAGCAACTCTGGCTGTTGAATTGAGCTCACTGTTTGCATCTGACATTTAGAAGTATCAAATAAAATAACAACAGAAAAAAAGCAATGAATTACCAACAGCATGGAAGTGAAAGGTATAAAAATGGATCCAACGTAGCTCTGTTAACTTGTGCTGAACAGTTTCCAGACATTGTAAGCTGATGCAGCAGTAGGGAGCATGAGAAGAGAATGCTGTGGCATTTAAACCAGAGAGACAAAGCTGAATTCACAAGGAAATATTTTTCTCCTGAAAGTAATTGTATTTTGTGAAGTCTTCATTTTTTTCTCAATGCCTCACTTCCTTCAGATTATCTTAATTAGATACAAGCTTGCAGAGTAATACAATAGCAAAGTAAATTTTGAAGCAGACAGGAGTGGAGTTGGCAAGTAGCTCTTCTGAGACTGCACCTGGTGTACAGTGTTCGGTCAGGTTATACCTGAAAGATATTACAAAGCTTGAATACTCCTATTTCATGCCTTACAACACTTAACTGTATCCAGAAGGATGCCCATTAGGGAAGCTTGTAGGTATATAGAAGGTGTAGATAGTGGTTCAGGTAGCAACAATCTAAGTGGAGAAGGCAGAAAAAAGGGTAGAGAGGTTAAAATTTTTTTTTTTAAAGTATAAATCTTTAAGATCATAGAGGTAATTCAACAACAGAGCCAAAAATGGAAACCAAGCTTAAAAAATTTTTCTTAATCCTTAGAATAGAAAAGGAGTTTCCAAGCTGTGGTATTTGTCACAAGTAGCAGCCTGCAGCCACTTTAGGGTCAGAGCGGTTCCTCTGCAGGACTGGAAATGCCACTGCTGCTGCCTGCGCAGGCAGCTGGGGGAAGCCTGTGGCTACCTTGGAGTGGTGCCGCCTGTAAGGATCTTCCTCTTGAAGCCTTCCTTCTCTTCAGCTTGTTGTCTGCAATACCTGCAGACATACGGGAAGTGTGGGGTTGTGGCTGGATGAGAGAAGTTACTTAAAGTGAAGTTAGGGTCTCTTTCACTTAGCCTTATTTATTCCAGTCCACTTAATATTTCCCATTAGCTGCTGAACAAATATAATGACTCAAACACTGATGAAATCTGTATGAACTGCACATGGCTTAAGTGGGGACAGACTAAAATGCACAGCATAAAGAAGGGTTCTGCAAAAGATGAAGATGACTCATCTGAGTAACGTTTGTGGTGGAGAGAGGAAGGTCAGGCAAACATAAACCTCAGGATGCAATGTTTAAAAGCAGATAGAGATGTAGCAGGCTATTTCTCCTACAATGCTGTGCACTTTTCCAGTGATTGTGGAAAGATACTGTGCAGCAGCTGAGGCTTGAAGTTAGAAATACTGCAGGAAAATAAAAACTTCCCTTTGAAGTGTAACCTGTGTAAATTCCTACAAATTTTCCCACAGATTGATTTTCCTATTTTTTTTGAAGCACCTGTAACCCCCTCCTCCCTATTAAAAAGAAAAATATCCCTGCCATTAAATAGAAAGTATATACAACACTGATACTCATGATTATTCCCTTCAGAACAGAACTCTGGGTCCTCAGTCAAATTTCCACTTATCGATATGCAAAACTGCCATAATACTGCTTTGGGTTAGCAAATGTTTCTTGGGTTTACATTTTCTGTGATTATTTTGTTTTAGAGGAGGTGAAAGGCTCAAAATCACTTCAGATCTACACTGGAATTAGTCCTCTGTAGCCAGTTCCTAACTCAGGAGTGAACAGTGCCATCAGTTACAATAAATAAAAGGGAAAGAGTAATAGTCCTCTTCTCTCCTAGGGTTGAGTTGGTGGCAGAATTAAGCAAGTTCTCTTCAGATCTTAGCATTTTAAAGAGCTTAATTTAAAGGTGCTTTTCTTATTGAAAATGATTAATACACAGGATTATAGATCTCTAGTGCTGTCTATATTGTTCATTATTCCCATGTGTATGTACTGTGGATATCTTGACAGCTTGCCTAGATAAAGGCATTTCTCTCTTGCTGTGGCTGTTAATACATGCAGGGCTGTGGTTTCCTGTAGCAAGTTGTCTGTGCTGGCCGGAGCAAGACAGCAATGGATAGCCTGCATGAGCAGAAGGGTAGCTGCTGCAGTCACTCTATGGTTAAAATCTGCTGTTAAAGTCGTTATGAGTAAAGGAGGCTCAGACAGTGACACCAAAGGGTTTAGCTACTGCTGAGCAAGGAAGGGAGTGTGGATTTCAGGGTTTACATTACTGATTATCATAGTTGATGACACTACTTTCAGCTAAGTACTCTGGATTTGTAGTTATCTGAAGTGTATCATGAGTACACTGTTATCCACATTCAGTTAATTATTCTGTCTGTCCTGAAGTTTTTTGCTGTGTGAGTGACAAAAGACCTGTCTGTTCAGGAGCCTTTCTCTGACTTGTTACGAAGGTCAGATGACAGAAATCTACCAAAATCTTAAAAGATAGATGGTGGCATGCTCAGACTGAGAATGAGCAGTCATGTACTCTTGGTAATGAAGCTATGTGCGTATATGGGCATCTTTTTTCCCCAGCTGTGCTTACTATCTAGAAACACAGGGATGTCATTCAAAATACAGCACTGCTGCATGTGTTACAGGTACCATCAGCATGCCTGCTATAGGTTAAAATGCAGTTACAGTAAATGTACAGTAGTAGCATCATGTTTCTTACTGCCCTTTAACTTAGCTAGACTTAATATGTCATTAAGTCATAAGCATAAGGTATCTATAACTCAAGCATGTTTTTCTGCAAAGCACCCTCTCTTCTGTCCACTGTTGAGGCTGCTGGATTATTTGGGTGAAATCTGGAAAATTTGTCCAGTGTGACATCTGGGTTCAAAATCCTGCTCTGTTGCATGTTATCTAGTGCATTAGGGAAGCACTGAAGTTTCCATAAAAGGAGATAAACAATCCCTGACTTCTGTCCCTCTTTGAATTCTTGGCTCCCTGTGTTGCCTTTGTGTTGTACTGCCTCCCTGTTTGATACTGGTTCACTCTGGTAAGGTGCCAGAATATGGCAGAATCAGGGATGATGCAGTCTTCATGATAGATCATTTCCCCTGGATTAACGTACACCTGGCTGAGAGTTTCTCACTAGCTAAACAAAGAGGGATCAGGACGCTTATTAACCCTGATAGTTTTTAATTGAAAGTCAACAGGATATGGGGAATTTCTCTACAACTAAGAGGCAATCTACTGAAAACTCTCTGCCTTTTCAGCTGTGATCCCTGGAAGGTGCAGCCTCCACCAGGATTCAGTCCTTCCTCAGCTCCTGTCCTCTGGACTCCAGCCTTGATGCTTTCTTTTCCTATATCTTTGATATTTTGTCTGGAAATGTCAATACTCAGCAGTGATACTGTGTTTTAGCATGTCATGAAGATTACCAGCTGCCTTCTCAGCATGTGTGTGGTAAAGGGAAGCTTTGTAACTTGATCTCACAAGCAAGCAACTGAGTTTTAAAGAGACTAACACTATGGCTGGTCTGGGAATTGAACTACCATTCACTGAGTTACAGATCCAGTGAATTAATTAAAAATCGATTCAGACCTGAAAAGTAATTTCTATGTTAACAGGAAGAAGAATAACATAAACCAAGACCAACTAAACTGCGTTCAAAGTAGAGTAAGATCTTGCCTGACAGTGCAGGTTACATTCTCTTCTGACCTTCCATGCAAAGTCTTTAGTTAGATACTGTGCATCATCTAGATGCCTGTTGTTTGCTTTTCTGTGGTCACAAAACCAGATGATGCCAGACCAATAATCTTATATCCTTGAGGTATTTATATCTCATCTAATCTCCATGTAATGGATTATTCACTGTACTTGCACTAGGGGGTTGAATTTCATTATTCTTATTAAGATGTCATTTCCCTAGCCTACTTCATTCATTTTCATTTTGCAAAGTCCTGTACTGAAACTTTGGTAGCTTTGCTAGCCAATTACAATAATGTCTTTCAATTATGTTACAAGTAAGAGGCTCTGGTAGCTAATACTTAGAATGTGAAATGTTCATCTTTTATTTGGCCTGACACTTGAGCTACGTGAACATCCTCTGGTAATATTGTTATGCTGAAACATTTATAGAATGGGATCAAATCACACACATTTTAGACACATAGAAAGAGACATATTACCTACCCCAAGAGCAGGCAATTTTAAGATAAGGCAAGACACCTGACAACAGCTTTGTTCAGATAGACTCTAGGGTAGCAGGGAGAGAGGCAGATTGGCAGATAAGTTCCAAAAAAAATATTTTAAATGTATGACAGCATGTGAGAAGGCACAACACTCATGGTGGGAAGTGAAATCAAGTGCAGGAATTAGTACCTGTGACTGGAAGCAAGGGATAAAAGGAGAGCTGCACTTTGCAAGAAACTCATATGTAGCCATCCCTTTTAAGTAGTTCTACATCAGAGTAGTCTGCTTGGGAATTGAGGAGCAGTTGCAACTTCACATAGACAGGACAAGGGAAGGTCCAGTCTTGTCAAGGAATTTAACCCAAACTTCTTATGCTATTTTTCATTCTATGCAAATTTTTCTCCTGTTGCTTCTGCACTGTTTTTGTGTCCCAGGGACAAGGCTCACCAGGAGAGCAAGGAGAGCTAGAGCTATGAGACAGCACTGAGCTGACTTCTCTTTGCAGCTTATTACTTGATCATGCTAACAGAGACCTGGAAAGCTGAAATCCCTGCAGCCCCTTTTTTTACTGAATAGAGAGAGGTAGGAGACAGCAACCATGGACTTTGATTCGTTACCTGTTTCGTGGCAGTAGTATTGGTAGTTTGAAGAATGAAATGGAGAGACACAGTAAGCAGCATCAGATCCATGACCTTTGTGAGTCATTGGGATGAATCTGTCTCTTTTTGATGCTGTTTTTCAATGGATAGCTCACACAAGTGAACTCTCCAAACACATTACTGTTTCAAGAGTGCCATAGGTGTGACTGACAGTTAAAAAGCTCAAGATGAGAACTGTATACTCATGAGCTCGCAAGCTGTTGTTTCACTGATACTTTCTGCTCAGAATTGACATGTCTCTAAGGAGAACTAACTGAATATTATATTCAGTTATAATATTATATTATAATATTAAATATTATATATGAGAGGATGACCTTTTTCTCAATTATGTAGAATCAGGGGAAAGAGATGCTGCAACAGGCTCAGCAGTGGTTGCAGTTGTAACAGCTCTCCTCTGCTTATCCCATTGACTGTCCTAAGGTCTGAGACCATTACATGCCAGACAAAGAAATGCAATATTTGGACTTAAAGATCTCAGAGAACTTTACGAATGTTATTAGTTCATTCTAAATGCCTTCTACCACCATAACTTGCAAGGAGGGTTATGTTAAAGCGTAACGTAGTTCCCTGAGGACATACAGATTATCAGACTGAGTAAAAATACTGATGTTTTTGCATGCCAGAGGTGATGTTGGTTCCAGTGTGACAGAGAAGCTTTAAAGTGTACCATAACAATGAGAAAGAAATCAGATAAAGTCTATCACTTAGGAGATCTGGTTTCAAGTGTCTGCCTCACAGCTTTCTAGGACATGTTACTTTATCCCTTTGCGCTTGACTTGTCTGTGGATGCAGATAATGTCTGTAGTGACAACCATTGAATTAGATATTGAGCAGCTCTCAAATGCTGTGTTTGTTAAAGGTTCATAAAATAAAGTCTGTTGGCCCTGGCCAGGAATGAGCACTCTGAGGGGATTTTGACTTAACCAAAAGTAGATCAAAAAAAACCCAGATATGTAATTTGTCATGAGCAGGAAAAAAACAAGGCTCTGTTGTGAGTTTAGAGTACATTGAGGATCATCGGATAACAACTACCTCTGTCTAGGAGTACTAATTATCAGGGAGTTGTCAGCTATTCCTACTTCTGCCACAAATATGGTGAGATTTCAAATAGAGACAAAGATGTTTTCTTATGTTCTGGAAGCCTGTAGTTTTCTGAGCCTCTGTTCTCATTTAACAACATTACATTTGTAGTCTTTGGCTGGAGGGGAAAAGTATGGGTTATTTTTCTATGTAAGAGTAACACAGATACATCCTTTAATTATAGAAGTGCATATTTTTCAGAAATGCGTATGCTGTCACTAAGATGGAAAAAAAAAATGCAAGATTCGTAGTAAAATCTGCTTACAGAGGGGTGAGCGATAATGTCACTATCTACCATTAGTTCGTGGAACATTCCTGGAACATTTCACATTTTCACACTGTTTGCAGTGTGACTTGATTTACTTTAAAACAGGAAAACGCCTCCTTTAAATTTGTCTACATTTTTCTATTTGAAGATCTCCTTAAATGACTACTGCAGTAAGAGAGTTATAACTACTTTTACAATTATGGTTATATGTGTTCGGATGGAAAAATGGTGTATACCTTCCTTCACTAATCATATCTTATATCTTGCTTTAAGGCTTTTCTCTGTAGTGGTGGAACAAAGGAATCCTTAAGTAATTCATGAGGCAAGGTAAAGTTGCCCTCAGCAGTGCTACAATTAATATTTTGTAATACTTTTCTCTGGAAAAGTATGTGGCTTAGAAGTATTGGTGTCATTTATTGTATTTCTCATATATGACCCAATAGTAGCAGTTTATTTGCTCATTAATCAAGAAACACAGATGTTTTTCTGGAATGCCAGGGACTACCTGTGACTAAGACTGGAGTAGGAAATAAAATTGCACTCCTCCACTTGCAGGAGAATCTTTGGTGGAGGTTGTGAATCTGTAGCCCATACTAACACTGCATTTTTTGTTTGTATCCTCTATTTTATTTCACCTAACTCTGAATTTTATAAAAATCAATAAATATTCAAGACAAATGCTTACCATATTGTACATCTTATGTCCTACAAGTCTATTTTAGCTGTGTAATAGAAGTGTAATAGTAACAGCTCCAGTAAAACCAGAACCCGCTTAGTAAGCTCAGGAGAAATAGAGTGAGATATCACAAAGGGACAAGTCTCAAGTTTTGTGGGCAAACATTCAGAAGACCCAAAGTAGATTTATTTTAGGTCTACTTGATTTCAAGCTTTCTTTTTAAGACATTTCAGGACTTCATGATAAATAGTAGATATTTCTGCATTTGTGTGTTGGGTTTTTCTGGATTTCAAGTTTCTACATGTACGTTTCAGGGCTGCAATTAAGATTCCCAAGATTCCTAGCTTATCAGGTGCTGCAAAATAAAAGGTTATATATAGCATGATACTTGCTGTAATACTTGTTGAGACATATACTGTTAAGAATTTGGAGAAAAAAAAAAAAAGGGGAAGATGATCAGAGTCACCAAATCGTATTCACAGTAGCAGCAAAGGTTCAGTGAGGCAGACTGTACAGCTTGTGCTTTGTGTAAAAGATATGCAAAGTATGGGTAAAGGACAAGAATTGAACGCAGAAATTTTAGGCAAAGTATTAACTTTGAGTAGGAGTAAGTCAGTGGGATCACCCAACCTGTTCAACTCAAGCAAGTCTAAAACCTTCAGTTTGAAATTTGTTTCATCTTTTGTACAGACTAAATGCTGTTGATGGTGACCTCAGGAGGCAAACTCTTTTCTAGGAAGAATAAAGGAGTAGGAGCTTGACTGTGAGGGAGAGTAAAGCTGATGTATATTTGCTGACCAACAAAAATGTCATTATGAAACACTAGGAAAGGCTCTGAAGATGACGTGTTAGGATAGCGTACTCTGGGGGAAGCTGAGAAGAGGGATGCTCTGCAAATCCCTCACAGCATCTCCCTAGTTGCTAATAAAAGCAGAGAACTGGATGAGGAGGGGAGACACAGAGGTCTTTTGGCCAGAGGACATCCAGCCCCTTGCAGCGATAGAAAAACTTTGGTGAGGTTGATGAGTGGCCATACCACAGGTACTGGTGGAGAATTGAAAACATGTAGGAAGTGAGCATACTGTGGTTTGGAGCAAAAGGTAGGATATATTGTGATGTATATGGCTTTGTTGGTGTGAAACGTATACTGGACCAACTACCTTTTGAAACCCTAGACCAAATGATATTGCAGTTTGTTAGTGAAATGTATGATTGCAAGGTTATTTTCTACAGTCTTATTTACTGTTTGATAGGTTGACTGATCTTTTCATTGAAAATAAATGAAAGGGATTTTTTGACATTGATTTCTTCAACTGGATCAGTAAGCTGCTTTAGAAGAGCAGAGGAATTCAACTCAGCCTAAAATTACATCTGTTTGTAGTTGAGGCTGCGGAGTTGTAAATCTTATTCCCTCTAGGACATTAAGCCACAAAAAGAGGTAGCATATAGCAAATCTAAATAACATTTTTAGTGACCTGTGTCTTTTGTGCTGTCCTGTCTCTTTCTGTTGGTGTCCCAATAGATGCAAAAATAGCAGCAAAACAGCAGTGGCAAAATAACTGCAGAAGTAGTCAGGACACTGGATCAGTCAAACTGAAAATGCAGTCAGCAACATAACTGCATTTAGAAAATACTAACAGATCAAATGCTGTCATGGTTCTGTAAAAAGGAGTTTTTTATAGCCCAAGACCTGTTTCAGCTAGATACATGAAAATCATAATTATAGGGGTCTGGATGTGAAAAAAGTTGTTTGAAGTAAAATGTGAGAGTCATGCCAAATACACAAAACTGTGTAACTGTAACTGCATGTGCAGGTTCCAGTGCCATCTGTTTGAGCACAGCACATGGAAGCACCTTAGGTCTGTTTTGCCATGCCCTGTTGGTGACTAATTTATGTTATACGCATGAGTTTAAGAGTCTGATGAACAGATTATAAGTCCTGTCATTTTTCTTACGGAGCCATCACTGCAAACGGAAGTGTTACGATCAGTCATAACTCACGTGAGCAGATTTTTTGATACAATTCAGTGTAAAGGAATATTCTTGATGACTCAGTTGTTGGCAGAAGACAGGCAACATGTTTTGGCCTTTATGAGGACCTTTCTGAACCCAGAGCTCCAGAGATGCATGCTTTCATAGTGCATGCGTTAAAACTCACCTAGCTCCTTCACTGTTGGAAAACTGCTGAAGGGTTTCACCTCTCAGAAGATCTGGTGTGCGAAGAAGCAAAGCTTCTAAGTGCTCTGTTTAGAAACTCTGAATTCCACATGTGAAACTTTGCAGACTCCCTTAATGCTGGGATTTCAGAGATAAATGGGTTGATATTGTAAATGGATGACTTAAAATTAAATAAAGTCAGTGTTAGGTTGATCCTTTACCCAAATCAAGGTATTGTGGAGCTGCTGTCAGTGCTTGGAAAGAATCTGAGCTACTAAAGAATTGGCATCAATGTGCTGGAGAGAAAAAGTGGAAATTTTTGAATGTGTTGGAGTAAGACTTCCAACTTGCATAAGCAACTGGCTTTTTAGTATGCACGTTCTTCATAAGAAGAAGAAAGAAATTTGTAGTGGTAAGATAATTCTTTTCAATGCATATCCCAGGCATCTGTCTTTATGGCTATTTGCAGCTTTATGTTCTTAGAGCATCATAGTGATTCTTCCTCAAAGCAGAAATAGGGGACAGGTATTAATTGGCTTCTATGCATTGGCTATGGTGTGTTGAAGACCAAGAAAATACTAAAATACAGATTTCGGGATGAGGAATTGTAAGAGAGTCCTTTTTAGATGGTCATGATGTAAATGGAAAGGAAATTTACAGCATTTCTTTTGAAATTTCTTTTTTTTCTTTTTTTTTCCCCATGGCTATGCCTTCTCTTACTCTAAAACAAAGTGAAAACTTTTAGGGGATGTGTGATGTACTACAAGATACCCAAAAAATCACATAATCTCAAAAGATGAGAATGTGTCAGTAGAGTGCATTGGAAGCACAAGTTAGAAGAGCAGCATGGCTGGAAGTTGAATTGGAGACTGAGGATTTCTCTGAAGAATACATAGCTGTCACAACCCTGAGTGCCCCTTAGTACCATCTGAAGAAAGTAGTAATTTTATCCTTTTATGCTACAGATATTGACCTAGTGATTCCTGTTGTTTTGATACACCATTCTTTTCTGTAAGCAAAATCAAGCAATATTATATTGGATATCTCAAAACTTTATGACTTGTTCTCTTCCATCACTTGTTTTGGGAATTGACAGCATTAAAATGTGAAGCATCTCTTTCCACTTCATGATCAGAATGGTAGAAGAATTTAATAATAAAAAAATAATCAGTGAGCCCCACTAAATGCCAGACTACTAAATTGATCTAAAATTCTTCATGTAGTAAATTTGGCTGAAGCATAAACCTTTTCTTCTTCAGGACTGTCTTTGATCCTGGTAAATGCTTTTACTGTTCTCCCTCCCAGTAATTACCAGGGTCATTATGCAACCCTAGATACGATGAAATGGTTTGCCTGTCTTTGAAGCATGCCAAAGATAGTTGCACATTAGTAATAAAAACATTTTCATAGCCCATTTCACCCCTGCTTACAATCACTTCGCACTTTTTTTTGTATAAAAGCAAGATCATTGCTAGTACCTTTACAGATGATTCAACATTCATGAATCACAAGGGAGAATGGAATCAACTAGTGAGTGATTACTTAAGGGAACTCACTGGATGAGAGTTTCTGAAATGAGATCCCAGAAAATCAACACATCCCACAGCATGTGTTAAGGACCAAAAATTATGGGTAAGTGTCAGGAAGACAGGCTTGTATAAAAGACAGAAGGTTTGCTCTGAATGGAGAAAGATCGATTTTAGTGGTTTTGGACTATCCAATCTCAAATTGTGGTGCAACTGTTAAGGGCAACAACCTTAAAAAAGCTAGAGAGACACTGCAGGTGTCTGATGTTAAGAACACTACTTGGCAATAGAAAGAACAACTTAACGTAAAACCTTAGCTCAGAAATCATCATGAAAGAATTAAAACCAAAAAGATAAATCACTATGTGATGGCTTTTAGAAATCTGTGTATGCTGGAAATATTCCTCTTCTATAAATTTTCAGGGACCACCAACTTTGGTAAAAGTTATTTTATGAAAAGAAGTACTGAATAATGCTGAGTGAACATTGCTAAGTCTGAGAATAGAATAGAATGCAATATTGTAACAGTTGGTAACCTCTGTATAAAGATTTTCTTTATGCTTTTATTAATACTGTAGTGAGTTTATCTTTTGTTCTCATTAGTCAGTTATTCTCCAGTCATGAAATAAATGAGTTATTGTAGATGATTAGCTATAGTGTCTTTATGAAGGTAATGAAACTGAGAAAATCTTTATCAAGTATGTACACAGCAGGAAACTGGATAGTAGGTGGGTAGTCCAGAACATTGTCCTCAGGAGAAAAAAAGAGACATAAAGTTTTCAGCATTATCTTGATCACGAACTACTTGTTTATTTTTTAAAAACTCCTGGGGTAAGGTGAAAATAACAACTACAAACAAAAAAAATG
This sequence comes from Aquila spilogaster, assembly GCA_024606505.1. NCBI lineage: Eukaryota > Metazoa > Chordata > Aves > Accipitriformes > Accipitridae > Aquila > Aquila spilogaster. The sequence goes on from JANHGO010000693.1 coordinate 20,096, forward strand.
TGTGCTGATAGTATTTAGTTCTTCTAGGAGATTTTAAAAATGTTCCTCAAAACATTGTGGTAATTGCTGCTGAATTTAGATGTCCTTGATGCCAGAAGCTTGTAGACTGAGAGAAGAGCTCTTCCTTCACATTCACCAGAGGTCTGTGTATTGAAAAAAGCTACTGCTGAGTATAAAATGAATGTGTAGGAATAGAGACTTTTAAAGCCTGAGTCTACTGAAGGAAAACATGTCCAGCTGTGTCAAGAGGAATATACCATTCTTAAAACAACTCGTCCAGTTTTTTTTCCCTAACAGAGGAAGCTACAATTTGCCCTCAGTTGACTGAATAGCAACTATTTCAAAAAGATCTTTGAGTATCTTAACAGGAAACATTTTTTTGATGGGACTCAAAATTGGATGTCTGTGAAAGGAGGTAAAAAAACAAGAAAGTTCTGAAGAATAGAAAGCTCTCCCAAGCAATGGCTGATAAAGCAGTTGAATGGGAAATTTAAAACAGACTGTTGCTAACATTTGCTGTATTTTCTTCTTATCAGTTTTAATTTGATACAGTAAAATAAATACAGAGAACAAAACAGACTTGGAGTCCAGTTGCCAGAGAGATCAAGGAAGGGCTTTTCCTGCAAAGAGGGAAAACAGAACTGCAGCAGATCGGGTCCAGACTGTGGAGGTGAAGGCTATTTTTAGAATAAAAGATTTAAGGAAATTTGATAAAACAACTTGCTACTTTGTGCTGCAGAGATGTCTGACATTTGAATTAGAATTGTATGGATAAAAGGAAAATCAGTATGTTTCCTCTAAAACAAGTGGAAAGTAGACATCTGTACACCTTCAGTACCTACCTTTTAAGTCAGAAAGCCTTGTACTGTGTGGAAATAAATAGGAAAATTAGTCTATTCTGGAAGATGCACCAGCAGATGTGTTTTATCTCTAGATAATACAGAGTTCTCTTGTTAGTGGTTATAATATGCACAGCTTAGTTTGTTGTGCCCTCCAGACTTTAGTCATAGTGCCATTAAAATCTAAGTAATGCTGAGGATGCTTTCATGAAGCATGGAGGTACTGGCCTGAAAGCAGTGATCTGACTGAAGAGCTCATCTTCTGCTTCTAGCAGCAGTGCTGAGAGTGTTGTACTGGAGCACCTGGAATGTCAACTCCATGCTACAATTCTTTAATGTAACAATTTTAAAGAGGAAAACTAGTTAAAATAATTGTATTTTGTTGTTCTTCATACTTCTATAACAATTTTCTTGTTTACATAAACCTTCCTATGTACTCTTAATGTGTTCTCCGTTGTACAGAGGATTTCTGTGAGCATTTAAAGATAAAACTGTTTTTCCTTAAGCAGCGCTGATTCTTCATGAGGGAATGTGGTAATCATAACCTTGCAAAGGCATGATGACTTGATCTGTTGAAATAAGTTTTGAAATAACCCAGACTGTCAAAAACTCTCTCTCTGTATTACATATATATATATATGGCATATGAAGCACATACAAGTTTATGTATTTACTGCAGAGAGATTTTCTACCTCTATAGTGTTTTACATATACATTGGTGAGTGGTAACATCACCATTAATTTTTCATAGTAGGATGAAATACAGAACTCCCCGTATAAGCATTTCATAATCTTTCTGGAGAACAGATTACTGAGAACAGAGTTGAGGTCAAAGGAGGTTATCACTCGGAATCAAAAACTTTTTGAAGGACTTACATATTATATTTGCCTGTGAAGTTTGAAGTAAGTGGGACTCCATTTGTCAAAAGGCATTTTCTTCTCTTATACTAGTTTTAAACACTTCATACATGACAACATGAAGGAGAGACTGATAAAGTTAATGAGAAGTGTGTTCCTGGTTTAAAGTTCTCATTTTAATAAGTGAGTGGTGTACACTTCTGATCACCAGGCGAGACAATTATGATATATCATTTGGCAAACTCTTGCCAATCAGTGAACACAGTCTGATCTCTCCATTGTTTATTGGCCTGGTGCCTGCTGCATCTCTTCTTTGGTACAGCTGTCAGTGTCAGGCTCTCTGGTAGCACTGACATGGTTGTTCTCTGCTGATGTGACCATATTTGTCACTGATGTGAAAAACCTGATATAATCTGTCTGAAGTTGAATAGATTTATAACACATTTTGTGCTAAAGGCATAATTTTCTGTGAATCTAGTAACAACTGTTTTAAGCAGCTGCCCTGAGACTAAGTTTTCCCAGTTACTGACCTCTTTGCCAAATGCTTTCATAATTCTTGATTCATGAGATAGCTGTTTAAGAGGCACCTGTAGCTTCTTCATGTTTTCTAAAGCGAGGGAAGTGGGTATTATTTGCAGTTGACACTGATCAACAGCAAGAACCCTCATTTATACAATAAGTGCTTTAATGTGTGTGGTTTAATTTTCATAATCTTCCTGCTGTGTCTGGGCTGTCAGGTTGGCATGTTCTTCTAGAACCATGCTGCTGCCTATCCTTCAGCTACACATCACACAGAAGTACCCGTACAAGGATGCTAGTCACAAATTGGGTGACTGGGATGTGGTGGCTGTAACAGAGCAGCAGCCTCCATAGGGGCTCTATTGGTCTGCTGACAGTGTGATGGAGCTTCTGCAGTGATAGCTGACATATCCTGCTAAACAACTGGAAAAAAATATTTGAGTGTCAATTAAAAATAAATTGAGATGATGAGAAACATAGTCAAAACTCAAAACACTTTCCTTCACAATCCCTGTCTTCCCAGGCTCAAATAACTTCACTGCATTCCCAACTATTCTGTCTCCAGCCCAAGAAGCAGTAGGGTGGACGGTGGGAATTGTGGTCAGTCCACAGTGCTTCGTCTCTGCTGCTCCTTCCTCCTCACTGTCTTCCTGAACTGCTCCTGTTGAGGGTCCTTCCATGGGATGCTGTCCTTCCTGAACTACTCCTGTGTGGGTCTTTCCCATGGGTAGAACAAACCAGTGCAGCATGGGTCCCTGATATTTCAGCATCGGTAGAAAATTATAATCGCTACCACAAAATAGCTTTTCGGACAATTTTTTTGCTTGACAAACTTGATCAGGAACACATCAGGAAATGTAGAATGATTCATCTGTAATTGCTGAAGGGTTGAAAATAGCCTCAATCACACAAGTATATTCTCTTTCCTGTTCAAAAAATAGCATTGAAAATAAATTAATTTACTTATACCCTACCATCTGTAGGTGTAGGGAATTTCCATCAGAATGTTCTCCAGGACTTTGGATCACCAAAGATTTAAATGTAGGGAGAAATCATATCGTAAAGGCTTTACAATGAAATAAGAGTAACAGAATATTTTTAATTGCATTCGGAGGGGTCGTCTCTGAGTTTTGTTCAGTTGATGAGTTAAGCAAACCTTGGAGGACCCTTGACTACTTGTGTTTTTCCAGAGGACCTTAGTATGTTTATGTGTTATGATCCATTTTAGGATAGATGGTTTTACTGTGGGAAGCGTAATGTAGCACACTTCACCTCCAGTCTGGAGGCTTCTTCTAAACTCCTACAGAAGGTGCTCTGCAGGGAGGAGGGTATCTATATCACCGTAACCTATACAGAAAGGGATAGTATCAAAGTAAGAAACCCAGGACTGGGAATTTTGTTAATGCTGTTATACTCATGCAACTTCTGGTTGACTGAATAAAAATGCTGATGTGGAATAGATATGTTAATTATTCCCTTCTAGGCAGCTGGAGAATTTAAAGCTGGAAGGTGAACACAGACAGGTCAAGTAAACACTTTAACTTAAGTATTGATGATTTAGAATATTTGGAAACAGGAGTACTGCTTTGCATTTTAAAAATATAACTCCTTCCTCTTTGTGGTATTGAAACCATGCAGTTTGGATATGAAACACTCAGAATTCAGAAGTAGATTGATTGTCAATACCTTTTATAAACCAAATGAGAAATAATACTTTTTAGTAATCTTAAGCATATTAATTCTTCAACACTAGTGAGCACAGAGCAAAGCTAAATTGGACTCTTAGTTTGTAATATCCAGCTGTCATTGGGAAAGGTCTCAAAGCAAAGCTGGACACAACACACTGCAATATAGAACAGTTGAGTGCTGCCATATAAGCTTCCCTAAGGAGCTTGTCTTCAGTTATTTTATGCTGTGTGTAAAGTTTAAGAATTAATGATTTAGAGGAAGAAAGAATCACTCCTTCATGTGGCTTGTCAAAGAACATATATGCTCTTACTCAGTGCCAGATCTAGGAGTTCTGCTGCAGTGCAGAAATGAAGACAAGCATCAGCAGGATTGAAGAGAGGTGTCAGAGACTTTAGGGTATATGGTGATGGCAAAGAAAATGTTGAGGTTCAGAGGAGATTTATGTAATCGTTTCAAATGTGATACAAAAAAAGTCAGTTTGGCAAGTGCCTGACAAGGGGCTTTTGTTTCTTGAGAGTTTTCTTTTCATGTCCCCATGCAGCATCTGAGGCATGGACTCAGATATGGACTATCCAAATCATTTATTACAGGTTCTAACATCCCTTGTGTACATTCACAAGTTTTCTCTTTTAACTTTCCCACCCACCTTTATAAGTTAGCAAAATACTCCACAAACACTCCTTAACTGTGCATGCAGGTGCTTATCCAATCAGGGTCATGAGTTGTTCCAAGCCACACACTCTTCCTCTAGTCAGGGTCATCATCACGCGACCATCATGTGGCGTGCTTGAATTTGTTTTCCTTTTCTTCTGGAGTGTCCTTGGTTCTCAGCCTTCTGTTCCTATGCTGTTTATCTTGCTCCACAGCTTCTGTTCTGCATATTCTTTCTTGTATTCCCACATCCCCATGATTGAAAACCTTGACTGAATGGAAGTTAAATTCCTCTTAACTTCAGTGAGATGAAGGCTTCCCTTATGATTGCCAAGTTTTATGTAATTTGTAGTTCTCTGATACAAAAGCGCTAGAAATTTTATCTAATTTTGAGTGAACACTAGAATAGCCACACTTAAAAGAATAAACACTATCCCACTAATATGAAGAGATCAGCTCTCCTCTCTGATAAAAAGACATTTTTCCTGCATGCCACTGGAATCTCTTTAGTTTGAGAGACTACATCAAGTGAAAATACATTCATCTTTCCACACCGTTTAGGCTATTGCCTACTTAATGGAACATATAATGGGTTGAAATTTCCACCTGGTGGTTGAGATGTGAGATGGATCCCAAGGGTATAATGTAGGCCGCTTTTTAATATTCCAGTGGTACTGCTTACAGAGATGTACCTCTGAATTTAGTTAATATTATGGCTTACAGAAATCAGTGGTGTTATTTTGCTTTGCATTTTTGCTAACTGCTGGCCTAGAAAGCCTATTTCAAGTACGAATTAGATGTACATATGAGCTCAGGGCTATGGAGCTCTGGATTGAAGTTTGGTTGAAGGAGCAGAGAACAGAAAGAGTAATAATGAAGAGTAAAGTGATTAGTGCTGCCCTAACTTGGTTTTACATGAGATGTATGAGCTGATTGAAACACCTTTTTATTGAAATCTGTAAGTGTTGCCAATAACAGAATATTAAAATATATCCAGATATTGACAGAAAGCCTGTTCCCCTATGTTTCTGAGAGAATACTAAGGCAAAAAAAGGAAGATCTCAAGTGTTAAAGGAAATAAAGAGAGGGAACATATACATGTTCAGCTGTCTTTGTTGGACTACAAGAGGAAAATTTGCTAGACAGGCATGATGAATAGGCACAAAGTCATTTATTAGGCATGAAACAGCAGGTCTATTTAAAAGGAGCCTCCGCAGAGGCCACCACTTTCACAGATACCTATCTTGCCAACATATGAGTGGAAAAATGCACAGAGTTACCCTGTAAGAAGAAAAAAATACTGATGCACATAATAAGAAAGAATCGAACACATTTTTCTAGAAATGCAAATCCTTGGGAAAGTGAAATGCCAAAAAATATGGCTAGGAGTATGTTGCATCCAAAATTACACCTGGTTCTGATACTGCTGGATTTGGAAACACACATGCTGAAACATCTTGTCGAGGAACAGAAGAGATAATAGGCCAAAGACTTGTAACCTAGGCTTTGTTTAAGCACTTTTTCAAGGACTTCAGTTCTTTTCATATTGATGCAATGGCTATTTGTATGGGGAGAGTTTGCTGTGGATTTGGCATAGATGTGATGCAATGAGGTACGATGCTTCCTTTTGGCTGTCAGGAAGATGTGATCCCTGGAAGGACGAGTGGTTGGGAGAAGGTTGTGACAGAGCTACTCCTGTCATCAGGGAGAAAAGGGGGAGGGAGAAAAAACAAAACTGTTGTGCTGTGCCAGAAGACAGCTGCAAAGGGTCAGGTTTGCTGCTCCTGTGAGTAATTGATGGTGGGGATCAATCCTCTATTGATTGCTGCTCCAGAAGTACTGTTCCTATATTCTTAAGCTTTTGAAATTGGTTGTGGCTGCAACAGAAACCTGCTTGGGCGAAGTAAGCAGAATGCCTTTTTGATCCTTTTGCTGCTTGCTGACTACTCATAGCAATACTTCACTTTGCCTCGTTCTTGCAGAAGACTGTAATTAAATTGTATGCACTAACTTTTTAAGAAGAATTAGAATCTTGATACAAGGCTGTGATAGAAAAGTGATTCAGTGTAATAAATGATAGCTCTTTTGGAGCTTTTTCTATGCTAGCAATAGACAGGAAATATCCTCCTGGAACTTAACAGCATCTTCCCCACACCAGGTTCCTTAACAGGCTCTGTTCTTCAATACAGCTGTACAGTCTGTAATAAATTCAATCTCCAGTCCTTCTATGTTATTACCATTCCTATTTCTTCTTGAAATTGCTGTGGTAGAGAGTGTCTTAAAGGTTACATTTGTGTAGTGTTTGTTATACAGTGGCATTGCTTGATAATAGCTGTTGGCAATAAGAATCATTCCTGTCACAGATGTCTTAAACAGCAAACACCAGAAAGGACTGTAAGAGAGAAATGGCGTTGAGTGATCTAAGGAAGTGGATGTTATATGGAATAATGTGAACAAAACTCAGAAAAGATTAGGTTGAATAGCAGTGAGAGGGAAAAAAGCCACAATTAGCAGCGAAGTCTGATAGGTTTTGGAATTGTCTCCTGAGGAACTGCTGCAGTCATTTTGAAGTGGATGGAGTACAGCCCTAAAAAATATTCTGTTTTGTACTCACCTCTGGGGAAATGGCTAAGTGTAATCTAACAGGCCTTTTTTTTATTATTATTTTTATTTCCTCCTTATGTGTCTGTAGCGGTTCTAACCATGCATTTCATTACTTTGGTAGCTGTTCAGGGAGTGCTATCTGCAAACAGCATTTCTTCTGCCCATCTGTGGATTTAAGGACAGTGTTCAGCACCATGCTTTCTCCTTTCTGAGGAGAAGAGTGAGGAAGGAGGGAGGGATGGGGCAGGAAAACTACTGAGTTTAAGGCTCATGGTTAGTATGCTGTGCAAACAGACAAATCAATCGGCCCCTGTCTGGGCATCTTAATCAGGAGCGTGTGGTTCACTGCAGCGGTTAAGTGCTACCGTGCTGCTGGTGGCATCTTCTTCAGAGACACTATTGATTGCTCTGCTTTCTCTTCTGAGCAGAGATTCCAGCTGTGTAGACAGCACCAGGGAGAGGGCTGGTGTAGAAGTGGCCTCTTACAGCTCTACAGGATTAGGATTGACAACTTAATTTCCCAGGGGGCAGGCAAACTGTCAGTCTAACTCAATCTGACTAGTATGGGAAGGAGGGAGGAGATGGGTGATTGAAAGGTCCATTGATTATCTGAACAAGCCTGGTGAAAGGCCAAAGATGATGCAGTACAAAAGCCATGCAAGCTGAGGCAAGTAGACTTGTTTGGGAGATCTCTTTTGAGGAAAAACCACTTCCAGAATGAAATCCAAGAAAGCAGCATATTGCAGACTGAGCTTTTCTTTGAATGGAAGAGAAAAGCAGAGCTGAGTGGTGTTGGGGAGAGGATGTTATAATCCTCTGGCAATGCTAAAATGCCAAAGTGTTAAAGAAAACCTACAAACACATACAAAAAACAACAGCAGCAAAAAAAATAAAAATAATAATAATAAATCAATGCAACGCATTAAAGAGCATAGAAACAAACATTGGGATTATATTTTGGTGGCTGCATGTTTGACTGTATGTACAAACATCTGCTTGTGTGCACTCCATTAGTAGTCTTGTGACTTTTAGAATGTGTGGCACAGTATTTTCAGAGAGCATTTTTGAGAAAGGAGATGCAGTGTGACCAAACATGCCATTATATTTTTATAAGAATCTTTTTTTAGTGATTAATTAAAGCTAAAAATCTTGCCTAAAAAAAAGAAAAAGAAAGGAAAAAAAAAAAGAGAGAAAGAGAGAAAGAAAGAAGAAAAAGTCCATCCAGTTACCTTTCTAATTTGGACTGTTCACTGTGTCTTCTACAGCAGTATCTGGACTGCAAATCTTCTAGGAAACAGTTGTGTAGTCTCCTCTGCTATGTTACTTTGCACCTTAGCTTTTAGTATGAAGACAGTGAGGTCTGGGGGGGCTTTGCAGCTACTGTTTCTAAGAGATTACCCATAAATGTACTAATTAGTTGCCAGCTCTACACAGACTTAGACCTGAGTTTTTGTTGACATTCATATTGTTGCACTGAGACTTACCTCATTATAATGGAGAATCTTCTCTGTGGTTTGTTTAGTTGTGAAATACTTGTTTTAATTTGGTAGCTATTGAAAGAATTAGTTAACCAGCTACATTTTTTTTTCCCAGGAATGGGGATTTTACTAAAGATAGATCCTGAAAAATGCAGCTGATGCTTTTAACCACATGCCCCCACAAAACAAAACAAACAAACAAACAAAAAAAACCCACCAGCATGTTATTACATAGTATAAAAACAGGAGAGGATAAGGTTTTAGCTGTCAGATGGATGTGGTAAGTAATATGAATAAAAACACTCAAGTGAGCAGAATACCAGCAACCTTTTCACCAAGCGAATTTGGGTTGAATTATAGGCATATCAGGAAATTTGTGTCTATCATAACTATAATTTTACAAAGCTAAATGTTACCCATGTTCATTAAAACATTTCTGCAAAGGTACTGCTGATTTGCACTTGTATGAAAAGCAGCCATGTGTTAACTGTGGATGTGTAATGAGTGAGTATGTATACATAAGGGGAAGAGAGTGCTATCTTCGTCATATTTATCACTTTCTTAGGTTCTGTTCTATCCTCCACACCAGTAAATCAACTACCAACATTTGTTTTCATTTCCTGTTGCCTCTATAATGGCTGGCAAGCAGCAGATATGTCTGTGGGAGATTGAGGAGTACAATAAACAGGGCTGTGCTGAGACTGACCTGCCTAAATAACTTCTTGGTGAAGTTCTTGCTGTACTTTATGTAGATACAGAACATTGAGGAAGCAGAAAAAGAGAAATTCCTGTTGAGAACAGATGCTTCATTGTCTGAATACACTGGAGTCAGATAGACGTATAGCAGCTCTTAGGGAATACTGATACTGACAGACACTGGCAGCAGAAAAATGTGGGGTGATGTGGAAGCAGGCCATATTGATTTCTCCAGACTCCTCTTTAAAAGCATAATGCTTAACATGAGGGTGGGCTTAAGAAAAAACTTCAATTTGATTGAAAGAAGATGAAAGTTACAAAGGTGAAAGCTATAAATAGTAATTATTCCAGTAGTGAAGTGTTGTGCCATAACTGTATATGCATAAATTGTAAATGGCATGTCTCCACAATAGTCAGCACTGGTGCCTGTTTTTAAGAAAGCACATAACTTTATCATCCAGTAGTAACAATTTCTACTGCAAGGTCACTCTGGTCTGTTGGTGGAACAGCGTGTCTTCAGGGTAGATGGTCCCCCAAATCTGTTAGCTTAACTTTTGAAAAATTGTTTATTTATCTTTTGTCAGTACTCTTGCCCTAATTGCTCTTCATTATGGGAATTTGGGAAAAATTGTCCTTACTTACACTTTGAGAGAAAATTCTGCTTCAACTCTTTCATCTTGCTTGGGACTTCCCGTTGCAGGTAGCCTGGAAGGTTGTTCTTATTTTTCTGGCAAGCCAAGCCTTTCTCACAATCCTGTATTTAAAAAGATCGTGTTACCTTGATGTCATTAAAGCTTTTGCCATTTTCCAGACATCTTGGCTACACAAAAATTGGATCAGACCTATTTATTCACTTCTGATTGATACCTAGGCAGGCAGAGAGCTGCTCTTCCCTGGGTAACAAAGAAACTGTTAAAGAACTGCAGGGAAGCTTTTCGAGTAATCTTTCTGCTAACTCTTATTTGTATCTTCTAACATGCTGTAAGAAATTCTTGGATGTTTTGGGTTTGCTGTGTGGAGATGAAAGGCATACTTTCTAAATCCCGCATGTGTTGACTTGACTCCTCAAGTTAGAGCAATCTTTTGCATTATTTTGCAATACACTTGCACAATACAGAGTTAACGTGTCTAGAACAGGCAATTCAGAAAACATGTTTGTTTGCTTTTCTTTGTGCAGAGTTGTGGTTTTCAGAAACAAACATGAAAACTAAAGACCTAGAGCCAAAATTCAAGCAATTCTCCTCCTGCTCCTACTTTCCCTGCTAAATGAACAACAAAAAACGAGGGATAAAGAAAGTGGAAAGACAAAGATAGTGGTGAAAGTGAGGCAAATATGACCTGATATCAATATCTAGCAGTTGCACCTGGTTTTACAGACCGTTAAAGGTGAACTTGTGGAGAATGTGCTTAGAAAAGGAAAGCGTGGAGGTGCATCTTCGGTACAATGTCCTGCCTGTAGCTTGATTGTAAGAGGAACCTTGTGGGGGACACAACAAAGATAACAACCTGGCAACCTTGAAACAGGGCTTCCCATGCCTTTATGACTGTATATGCTATAGAGCCCTAATTGTATCCAGCAGCTCTTTATTCTCCGTAGCTGACAGTGTGTAGTTCCAGCAGCTGGACATCCTCCCCTTGCCCTGTAATCTTGCCCTGTGAAGCTCTTGGCTTTGTAACGTCTCCCCTTGCTGTATTCCTCCTGGCAAAGGGGGTTAGCCAGTCTTGGAAAAGAGGCAGAGAAAACTCTCCCTCAGCATACTTGTTTGCTGTGCCTTGCATAAAATTATTCTGAACAGTTGTTTTTCTCTGCCTTTTTGCCCAGATATTTGAAATTAAAATGAGTCTGTCCCCTCACCAAGAGAAACTGGAAGATTAAGTCAAGTGACAGGATGAGGCACTGCCATAGTCCTTGGGCAATGTTTAATATGTTGTTCGTAACTTCATCAACTAAAGAGTTTTCTTTAGGGTTTTGGGGGGCAAGTTGTTTAGAGGGTTTTGGTTTTCTTAATAACCTGGAATACTTCATTTCTATGAAGAGGCTGATTTATAAAGCAAACTGAAACAGCTTTATTTTGTGTATGTTTTTTATGACTACCATCATTTATAAATGTTGGAAAGCTAGCACAATTATTTTCTCTTGGAATTGTGCTCATTTTTTAATGGATAAATGAACAAATTTGAACTGCATGTGCGGGTATGTGGCAAAAGGTGGGTGTGGAAGGATGCGAGTACCTTGCCCATCTTCATAGCACTAATGTGCATTCAGTAGGGTCTTTTTTTAGTGATTCTGTTGTTCTTCTAAGAGTTTGTGCTAAATTAATTGTTTACCCTGTTTTGACTGGGAAAGCACGCCTTATGCAATGTTTCTGTGTTCCAGTTGTACATGTATCAGCTGTTCCGGAGTTTAGCCTATATCCATTCCTTTGGGATCTGCCACCGGGATATAAAACCACAGAACCTCTTGCTGGACCCTGATACAGCTGTTCTAAAACTCTGCGACTTTGGAAGGTAAGTGCATCTGTGGCCTGAAACCTGGTGAAAAGAGCTTCCTTCAAAGTGAACCTGGGTGCAACTTTGCAAAGAAATCCTCTGTGTTCCTCAGAAGGTCTTCATTTGTAGTTTTGAAAGAGAAATTATTGATACTCTGTTTTCCTCTAAAAATTAGTTCATATGAGGGGGGGGGGAAGAGCTGGAAAAGGATATCAGGAGGGAGGGAATTAAAGTTCAAGCCTGTTATTTATGCAGGTATTAGAAAAATAAAATAAACATGCTGTCACATAGGGAAGATACTGCACCGTGGAAAAATACAACCAAATATTAGGGTGAGATGTGTTTAGGGAAGAGAGGACAGGCGCAGTGGCATAGCAACCTAAAAAGGCTAATGCTACACTTTATTAGTCCACATGTATATGCACCAATTCACTTAATATTTCACATACCATAGAGGCTCAAGATTTGAAGCAACACATCTAATTGAAGCTTTCAGATAGTGGACGTCTGTATCCTAGTTTCCAGTGGCACATTTATTTCCAGTATCTGTTCAAGTGAATCACCTTTAGAGTCCAGCCCCCATCTGAGAACTGATACAGAAATTCTGGGAATCCACACTGAGACGGGAGACAGATTTCTCTCCAGGAAAGTTGAGTCTTTAGATTGCGCTATAGCTTTGCAGACTAAAATAGTTAGGGCATATGTGTGAGAGGTCACGGAAGCTGCTGTTGCTAAATTCGCTTGCCCGTAGCGAGTGGGAATGTCAGATGGTGGTTATTCAAGCAGTGCATCGTCATGCCTGGTGGCTCGGGAATCTCCTCCTCAGCTCTAACTCACCAGTGTTGGAGCAAAATAGGAATCACGCTGAAACTCAAAAGTAACAATGCATAAGAAGGTGGTACTTTCTTTTTATTTGTTAATTGTATTTTCTATATAGAAAACAGAAAACTGAGACTTTTTAAAAAGGCTAAATGGGTGGTGGGAGTCCTTCTTCCGTGAAGGCTGAGAAGAGCGTCTGGAAGGTTGGACGTTGGATTTGGCTGGCTACTGGGTTTGGTGCTGCTTAGTTGAATGCCGTATTTCTGAAAGGGCAGTTTTGTCTTCCAGCTCCTTTCCATCTAACACTTGGTGTTAATTAAGAAAGAAGTATATGTTCATAGTCTCATGTTCCAAGAGTAATGTGCTCTCGTGTCCCTTTATTTTCTTTGATTCTTCCAAAGGTAGTGGTTGGGGCAATACTGTAGGTTAGATCCTTTGTGGCTGATCTCTTGCAGTATAAATGAAGGCTTCATATTAATTGTGGACCATTAACAAGTGACTACAACGGCAAAGTTTTTTTTCCTTTGTCTCCTCATACACCTTTTGCCTTAGACCACACTCCCTTAAACAGCAAAGAGCCAGAATATTCTGATGGAAATTAAAAAAAACAAAAAAAAACCAAAAAACAAACAACAACAAAAAAAAACACAACCAAAAAAACGCCCCAAAACAAACCGCTCAATTCTGGTGAGTATCCAGAGCTTTTGAACCTTAAAAGGTAACTACATTTGACTGAACCATATTCTGTTCTCTTTTTCATTGTCAACAAACCTTTGTACCTGGCAAAAGACAGCTGCCAGCCAAAAATCTGACCCTATTTATCACCTAGATTGTAGTCCGAATTTCCTTTACTATGTCCAGTATAAGGTAGCTGCTTGATGGATTGGACTGATTTCATGGTAAATTGAGTCTGTGGCTTGCATCAGCTTAAAATAACATGGTACTTCAGCAGTTAGGAATTGGGGGTGGGTGAAGAGTGCCAAAGCTTAATGTTGGTCTACACTGCAATATTGTAAAACTACTCATTACTGATAGATTATTATTTTGTTTCCTTTTCAGTGCAAAACAGCTGGTTCGTGGAGAACCTAACGTTTCATACATCTGCTCTCGGTACTACAGGGCACCAGAGTTGATCTTTGGAGCCACCGATTATACCTCCAGTATAGGTATGTATGTGTATTTGTTGAAATCTGTACCAACTGCCTGAGTCTTTATTCTGTAGTTAAGTGTAAGCGTTTCCAGATACTTGGATATAATCCCTAGAGGCAGAATTTCATTGTAAATGGTCAGATACCACTTCTTAACAAAATACACACATTTTGTAGATGGCTGCTGTGATTTCTATACCTTTTGAGATTTCAGTGTCGATTACATTAGGAAAGGGGCTTTTTTAATGTGTGGGGAGAAATTTGATTTCGAACAAAAAAAAATCCAGGTGATTTTGCCATTTAGTTTAAAAGTAGGTATGAGATCTCAAGCCAGAAAATCATTTTGATGACTTAAAATAACTGTAAAGAATGACTGTAGAAATACCAACTACTGCTTCTGTTATGCTGTGATTTAGACACAAATAATTCTGTAACTTGGCTTTTCGTAAAGAGATTTAGTGGGAGCGAAAATGTAGCCTAATGATTGGCTTTAAACTCTCTTGACAGTTTTAATATATTGTGTGCAACAGTCTTTCTGATTTGTCTTATTCTGTTAACTTTTGCTGTCCTTTAGTCATTAAAGTTGAACATGAAGACGTCTTTCTAATACCTGGCACGTAGCTGTGTCATGGAAATGTTAAGGAAGCAGGAGATTTTGGCAGAGGACAGGGAACAGCTGGGTTTTCTTACAGTGGAGTCCTAAAAATGAACAGCAAAATGAAAAAAATCATAAATATGAACAGCAATCCGTTGGTTGTGGGTAACTTCTTCAGTTTTTTAGTCAAGATATTCTCTGGGCTCTGAGTGCTAGTGCTAGAGAGATGAGATTTCGCTCTCAGGTTCCCAAATACTGTGCTAAGCTTTCACCTTGCTTATGGACTTGAGTCACTTAGGCAAGGTTTAATATGTTCAAAAGGATTTGGAGATCATGATCAAGTCATGGCAGAATATGTTTCTAGCCAGTTAAAGTATGTTTAAAGTTAGTATGTTCTAACTAGTGTTAAATTCAATGGCTGGCTGGCTCGTTGCAACTCTGCAGTTCTTTGAAAAAAGAAGTGTTCCTGAAGAGTTACCTGCTCTCACTATTATTTTTTTTCCATTGGTTATTCTTCAGCATGTATTGTAGCAACACTTGCGTATCTCCCCAGTAGAAAAAAGAGGCAGAACCATAAGAACTCTGCGGAAAGTAATGGCACAGTAAAGATAAAGGGGCAGAACTTATTTAACGGTTGGCCGCTGCCCAAAGTGGCAGTTCCAGCCCTACTTTTTCTTGCCCTGGATACCATAGCTCTCCCGGTTTACTGTTTAATACGCCGATTCAACTTCAGCTGACAAGAGATGTTTGGTTAGGTTAACTTTCTGCTACTCTAGTGAGTTGAGTCAGCATGACTGTGTAGTCCCATAAGCAGCAGAGCCCAGGCAAAAGCACAGTGGTGGGAGCTCATGAGTGAGAGGAAGGTGGCTGATCCCAGTGGACGTCTTTTTCCCAGCTGAGAGCTAATAGATTGGCTCAGCTGCATTATGAGAGTGCACTGAGACAAATTGTTTCAGAGGATAACTGCATAAAACAAATATTTTAGGTGTCACCAGAAGAGACTGCTTTATAGATAAGCCTGTAAAATGTCTCTTGCTCCAACTGTATAATGACTGTAATCTTGCACTTTTTTGCAGACCCTTTTAAAGTTGCTCTTTCCGTTTTTATTTTCTTATCTGCTGGTCTCTAAAATAGTTCTAATCATTCTAGAGTGAGGAGTCCATTTTCCACTTGCCAAAACCATCATGAATTTCAATTGTTGTTCAGACTTTCTAGTGCCTCCCCAAAAAAACCCTCTTCCCCCAAGCCTCTTCTCTGAAACTTGCACAGAATAGCTTGAAAATGAAGTTCAGCAAATATTCCTTCCTATCCTGTCCTATCCTTCCTATCCTGTCCTATCTCCACTTCCTTCTCAACAGAATCTTTGCATTTGGGAGCTGAGAAGTAATAAAATGCCTTTACAGACTTACTTGGCTGTTTCCCAGTGTTCTGCAATATGTTAGAAGTTCTAGGGGTTTAGTTTTGTGATGCTGCTGCTTCCAGTGGTGGTAAACACCAGGATTTTCCTTAGTTCTCGCTAGATAGGCAGCAAGAGCGCTTAGTGAGAACTCTTCCCTATTTCACATAGGATTGCTCATCCAAACACAACCAGCATTATTTGTACACCAACCAACAAGCACAGATAGGTTTCTTTAAAAGAGAGGGAGAGGAAGGAACATTTAATTATCGGTACTTTATCCATAGCTCAACGTATAGGGAACTGTGAAATTCTTCAGTATTGTAATACTGCATTTTAAACTTTTTTTTTCATGTGGACATGTGTGTGTTTTCTAGTTCTTGTTTTCTTCTGAATTGTTAGCACAACAGCCTTTTCCTGCTACACAGTTTTTTCTCTATATATCAACTTGTGTGTGTGATAACAAAAACTGAGCTTACATGGAAAGTAGGGATCTTGACTCTTCTGTTTGAATATACGATCTTAAAACTAGGTTAAAATAAAATCAGTGAGGAATATGAAGCCAAAATGTGTTCTAAGTAGAACTTTTTTGTACGTCATCTGTGAGGCATCCAGCTCTTTTCTAAGGTTTTTGTTGTTTGCTAACGTTACTGCAGGCCTTATGATTGTAACATGCTGCAATATAGTAATTATTGGAAGTATTTCTGAGCAACAAGAGCTTTTTAAGCCTAGGTGGTGACATTGTGGTGGTGACATTGTGGTGGCCCAAGACTGACAGCTGGCCTGCATCATGACCATTTCAGTAGTTAGTCATCCTGTTTAGCACTGTAACCAGGAGTTGCGTTAGGCTGTCTGGGTTTGTCTAGGTTGTCTTTTTAACACATGAATTTGTCCGTATAACATTATTTGCTCTTCAATGTAGCAGAAACTAAAGTTGGTTCCAGGATGTGTCTTTTCATCCTGAAAGTCACAACTGTAAACTGGCTTTTAACTTCTAGGATCTTGATTACTTCATCAAAGTGCGTGACTTAAATTCTAACCCTAAAGGTCCCTTTAAAAATAACTTATAGCCGGGGGTAGTGCTTGTTGCGCTTTTGTAAAGTACTGCATTAGAGCTGTATTTAAATATATATGATAGTAAGAGTAGCATCAAAACACATTTACTGCAGTTAATGCCTCTGTGTGTGTCATCCAGCAGACCTGGGACTATTGTTAAAATAATGACCTGGGAAATGACCTATTCCAAGTTTTTAAATAATCCCTGTTGCCAAATAGCTACAAATCCAGGCCCCTAATAGCTCTGTTGTCTGCCTGTGTACAACTTTATGTTGTTTTTCAGTGGTCGGGCACAAGCATTCATGTCACTTGTGTGCTTTCATAGTTTGTACAGTTTGGGCCTTCATGCACCTTTGATTATGAATTCTGCAAGTGTGTGCATGTCCCTAAGGCTTGCTGGGGATGGCACGTAGTTTTGTTCCCGCAGCTGATTTGCAGGAGGGTGTTTTTGGTTGGGTTGGGGTTGTTGTTTTGGTTTTTTTGGATTTTTCTGGGTTTTTTTTCAAACCAAGCCCTTCAGCTATCCCTTGACAGGCGTTTTGGCTGAGGCTTCTTCCTTGCAGGTCTGTGTGCGTTAACACCATCCCAGAGTCTGTTGCTGGCTTGCTGCTGGCTGCGCTGGTCATATGGGTGCTGCTGCCTGCTGAAAAACTGTGGAATGGCTGCCCACATTCCCCTACAACGTCCTAGGACAAACATAGGTGCTGAAGCAGGGGTTAGTGCAGGTGTTTCTGTTGCTACGTGATCCTCTTGTATAAAAAGAAGCTGTGCAGTTAAGCTTTATCTCCATAAAATGCTTTTTTTTTTTTTACTATGTTAGGTGATGGGGCAATAGAGGGCTCGCCAGAACGTGGCGGTGCTTCTGGATAACAAGGATCTGCTGGTCTCAGCACGTTTTCTCTGTCACTGCGCTGGCAGGAGTTGAGAGTGTCCCAAAGGAAACGTTTATAGCCACTGGCAGGGAAAGATTGATCAGTGTGGCTGTATTACTGGCTTCTCTTGGGGTGTCCAAAAATAAGTATCATGAAGTTATTCATTCACTCCCCTAGTAAGAGCTAAGAGAGAGGGAGAGAGTATTTCACCACAGCAGTCTGGAGCAGAAGCTCCTCTGGAGGCGTGCGTAGTCGGGCTGTCTCAGAGTTTCTTGGGGAAGAACCATCACAAGGTGTGTGTCCCAAACCTGTTGCCAAACAGTGAAAAGTATTTGCCTCTGTGTCTTGGATGGCAACTTCCAATGCTGAAAATAAGCACGTGCATTAATTTACTGAACTATTCTATCATCTGTCATTGTAGTTTCATCTCGACATTGCAGAAGAATAGAGATACGTGTGTTTACCTTTTGTTCCAAATACTGGAACAAGCATGGCTTTCCTGATGTTTTCAGGTTTAGCCTTATTCTGTCTCTACAATCTGTGGTTCTGCTGTGGCTTGATGTGCAAAACTTGCACCAACGTAGCATGTGTGCCCGTAATCCAGAATTTTGGTCTCATTCTGACATCCCCAAAATTGTTCCAAACAAGCAGCAATGAAAAGCACTTTGGGCTCTGGCATTTGGCATGTAGAAGCTGCTGATTTTATTACTTCTTAGGGCTGCTTTTCTCATTCCTGGTTTCTTCCCTGCTAGTTTGTTTCCACAGTTTCTAGACCAGCAACTTTGAGTCACCTCCAAGATGGAGATAGTCCATCAAGGTCAAGGGATAGTGAGGCAAAGATGAACAGATGCGGGACTGAAAAAAACGTAGAAAGGTAAATGTGCCCCATAAAGTGTCAGATAAAGGAAAGTTCTTAATTTGTACTAAATGGATGAGAGCAGGCTCAACTTCCAGTAAACTGGTCACAGAGAAATCAAATCCATGCCTGCATCAGTGGCATCATGGCCTGCTAAACCAAACACACAAGTT
>JANHGO010000694.1:1952-24214 GCA_024606505.1 Aquila spilogaster
GATCTCTTTAGGCAATAGTCAAACTTTCTTAGAGGTTTCAGTTCTCCAGGCTGGGGGGATTTTTTAGGCACTAAATGCACCTGTGACCAAATTCCCAAGAAAGCAACACCTCCTGAATACAGAAAATACTAACATTTCTTTTGTTGCTCTTGAGCTTCAAACTCGTTCTATAGAGATAGAACACAGCAATATCTTATGAGAGCCTGTAAAACAATTTTCTTTCTTGCAAAGAGCTTTAGAAATGGCCAAACATGTTCTGCGCTTAGTCTCCACTGAACGAGCCTCTAGAGCCTGTGTGGAAGTAAACCTCAGTATACACTGTATTTTACACAGCAATAAAAGCAACTGCTATCTAAGAGTACAGTGGTTGTCACAACATCTCCAGCCACATCTGCTCAAAATCTCAGTAACAGTAACGTGGAAGTCAGATCTCAGGCTAGCTGAATAATAGGATTCCCCTTCTGTAGAAATTTTCAATAGCTTGAAATGTAATTTCAAACACGCATAAAAAAGGTTTACAAGTTTCCTATGAAACAGAAATCCTGTATAATTTAATTTCAGGAACAGTGATACATGGTGTTTCCAAAATATTAGACATAGCCCAGGACTTCAGTAGCTGTTGAGTAAAATTACCCCATAGTTGGTTTTTTTTTGCAGTATCCCTGCTGAACAGGGACAGCAAATTTATTTGGGAGTAAGCAACAACGAAACTGAAGAGTCGCATCAGCTTCGCTCAAGAGCCAGGTTTCCAGGTTCTACAGGACAAGAGAAGCCCCATCTCGGCCAGCCAGAGGATGCCAGGACTGTGACTACAGGGCAGTAATTCATAGGCAAACCTTGGAAGCTGTGTTTCTGTGCAGCGCTGAGATCAAACATATGATACAACAGGCGAGTTATCCAACAAAAAACTGACAATTAAAGTTTGTCAAACCACATATGTTTCCATGAAACATTTCTGCTTCAGCACACGCACATTTTCTAACTGCATCGTCTTTGTTGAAACATTCCTAACAAGCTCTGTTCAGTTCTGCTTGCTCCCAAAATTACAATTTCTCTTCATACACCCATACAGGCTACATCAGAGCTGTCATTAAGACCTTATCAATGCAGATCCTTTGAGCATGCAGATGGACAGTCTAATTCTGTCACCAGTAGCATCAGCTGGAGCAAATCGCGCACACGTGCTCCCTTAACCACACTAAATAGACAGCATTGGCCAGCTCTGCAACTCTTCATTAATTACTGCGGGATCAGAACCTAGCATAGGTAGATGCTTTTCAGAGGGGAGCCACAGAGATCAGCTTTGTTTTGGAAACAGGCACTTGGACCGTCCATAAAAGCACAGGACAACTAAGAAAGAAAAACACGTTCCAATTAACCACTAATGACTGACCTTCCTTTGTGTCAAACAGACTGCGCTGAACAAAGCAAACCTAGAGCCCCGAGTATTTAAACAAAAACACGAAGCAGTGCATTGAGAGACTATAAAAGGAAGCCATGTATAAGAAATCTCATTTCTGTGTCTTTTTACAGAACCATCTAGGAATGCACAGCACTTGGTACAGCCACAGTATTGGGACCATTGAGCTCTCACACTGCAGTAGACATTCTGAGAGGCATAAGATGGTCTGCAAATGACTGAATTCTCTATTAACTTATAACAGAGAAAAATGTCACTTTGGTTCCCACAATCAAAGAGGTCACATCAGTGCGGGAAGACCATCAGGTCCCCACTGGCACAGTAGTCATTGTCAAGTCATTACTGGCAATCAGGGGTGCTGGTACCCCGAGTAAAGGCAGAAACAGCAGGACAAAGTGATAGGGCCTCCTAGATACATGGCTACATCTTCACATGTAGTATGAGAGCAGCGACCAGCACAGCCTGCTTGATGACCTGCCCCCTCACAGACAGCCCCCAGCCTGACTGCAGAGTAGCCTAAAAAACCGTGCCCAAGCACGTGACATCCCCAGAGGTGGCCTCCAGACCCACTTTGAGATCACATCAGGGTGCTCGTGAAAGAGTCCTCCAGATGCGGTGGCACTTACGCCTCTGAGTGCTCTTTGGAGCAGGGGTTGTTTCTTGCTATTGGCTTCTATCAGGCTTGAAGCCTCTGGATGTTATTGTCACGGAGGTGACTCCTGGACCAAGAAGGCCTCAATTAGCTGTATTAGATGCAGTTAAGGAGATGTGTAAATGCACTGAAGCCATTACCATGGCTCATTACTGACCAGGGAACAGCAGGCTTTACTGACCTGTGCTTGTCTGTACAATCCCTGTATCAGGCACCACATTTCATCCAGCAGAAGGAAGACATCTGCCATGAGAGATTTTCTCTTCAACAAGCTCAACCTTTGAAGAGTTAAAACAAAAAGGGCCTCTGCCCCAGCTGCATAAATAAGAATATTTCCACGTGGAACAGGACTGAAAGGGAGGTTAGATAAGCAAGGCCTTGGCAGCAGGAAAAACAAACAAAGCCAGTCCCTGCTATGCCCACTGAGAAGCAGCTTGTTTTGCCATCAGCAGTTTGTTACCCAAGACCTGCAAAGACTCACGGGCAGGCAACACCAACGCGACAAGGTTTCTGTGAGCCCAGCCAGGAGAAGAAATGGCTCCTGGCTAGGATTATCTCAAGCTGGATGTTCCCAGTGTTGTGGCAGGAGGGCTGCAGCCGGTCCAGGCGGCTCAGCAGCACAAGAGCAGGGAGATGTTCCTGGCCCTGGGCAGAAGGTTCACCTGAAGGTTCCTGTACAGCACGTCAGTGGAGAAGAGGGAGCTAGTTTAATCAGACCATGCAAGTTCGTGGCAATCCTCGCTCCCCTCAAAGAGGCTTTCCTCTAATAACAGCCCATCTTGGGCTCAGGCAGCGGTGTGAAGCTTAGAGGGGTTCTTCTGCTGAGATCTCAATACTAAGCTGAAAGCAAGAGGTATATGGGACCTAGGCAGATGTCAGAGCACTCACCTCCCCATACCTCTGCAAGGGATCCCAAAGCTCTAGGACAGAGGTCTGGGCTCTCCCCAGCACCCTGGCAGAAATGGCACTGTTCGCAGCCACGCACGGAGAAGACGCAGCCGGGCAGGCTGGCGCTGCCGAGAGCGGTAGCGTGGCTGCGCTGAGCCCAGCTGCACCCACCAGCCACCTCTCCCCTCTGGGACACGCTGGCCTTTACGCCGTGGGGAGGCTGGCTGATAAATAGCTTCCTCACTGAAGGGGTGATTCGGATACAGCTCTGGCAAGAGGAAACTCTTCGTGCTACGACAGCGGCACAGAACACAGCGTCGCTGTTTGCTGCCTAAGTCTCCTTTCCCCTCCCGCACCCCCCTCAGCTCTCTCCCTCTAATTTTATTCCCAGAGCCCAAAGATTGCTTTTAACAAAGACAGTTGAGTCATTTCCCAGCCCTGATGTGCCATCTACCAAATGCTTCAGATGACTGATGTCTTAAGAAAGAATCCAGCCTGTTCCCTTGCTGCACTTCTTAAAGCCGCTGAAATGGAGCAATTATACCCAATTTCTGTGACAAAGAACGAGAAGTCCTGTCATTATCACAGCTTCCCCTTGGAAAGGCAGTGGGTGAGAAGAGGAAATACATGAGCAGTGTCACAACAATAACAGGCTGATGCATGCCATGAGCTGCAACCGGCTGTGAGTCTGCACCGGGAAGGCGTCCCTTCACGCGTGGAAAGAATAAAGCCCGTGAGAGATTCGCCTGGGCGTTACAGGAAAGCAGTGCTGCTTGACGGTGGGAGCAGGGGTGCCCCTTTAAAGGCCCCCCTACCAGATAGCTGCCACCACCCCCGGGGTCCAACCCTGGGCTCTCTGTACAGGCTCCGGAGGGACGTTAGACAAGACACACTGGATTCCGCACACCATGGAGCCGGGGCTCAGCACAGCATAGCAGACCCAGGACCTCCCAGAAAGGCAAGGCAGCTCCATGGGGTGCTGCTTAACAGAGCACTACTCTGCCTTTGGAGTTTCAGCCCAACACCCGCCTCTACAGGGACAAAAGGCTATCAGACAGCTGCCAGGTAACGTTCGTACGAGGCTACACAACAGGCTTCACGTCCACCGCAGGAGAACACACGTGCCTTTGGCTTTTATTCCCTCCCATACACAGTCCCATAAGGGATGCTGAAGGTCGGCAGAGGAATGGCCATGCCTGTGATCCCCAGGCAACGCTGGCATCTGTTGTGGATGTTGGCAAGGCAGTGCAGATAGCAATTTTCTGAGCACTTCCCTGGCTACCTCAAGCAACCAAAGCCACCCAGTGCACCCCTCCGTCCCCCCACTCCCGATATCCATCCCCACAACTCTCCCACCCTTTCTCAGTCACCAGCTTCCCATGCACATAACCGATCAGCCGCTGCCTGGATCAGAGGACGCCCGGCGTGCTCCAGCGTGCCTGCGTTCTCCATGTGCCTCATGGCAACGATGGGTCCTTTCACGGGAACAAGGAGGGGAGGCAGCAGGCAAAGTGGCTGCCAAGCAGCACGGCTCCTCCCCTGCTCTCTACTCTACACGGGACTCGTGTACAGCAGTTTGGAAACCTCCAGCTTTGTTCAGCCATAGCGTGAGGCTGACAGACGACCGAAGGACAAGTGGAAGAGACGAGGGAAGCGGACAAGTCAAAATTCTCAAACCTGAGCTTCCTTGCACGTCCCCTTGCGTCTGAATGCACAACTAATATTTAGAAGAACTTGGATGTTGTCCGAAGTTTCAACGAGCGACACGGGAAATCTTTCACCGACCTGACCTCTCCCTCTGCGGGGGGGCCGTACCACTCCAGCTTTTCCCATCCCACCTTCCCACCCCATATTCACTGTCCTCATATTCTGCTACTCCGCACCCTCCTCCTCTTTTCACAGCCTGTATCTCTTCCAACCCACCACATGGACTTTTGAAACGTAGGGATACATTACGCCTGGGTCAAGCACTCTCCATCTCATGGTTAAGGCTCTCCCTGCTCCTCTCTCGTGAACCCAGCAAAGCCCCCTTCCCCGCTGACTGGTGTCTCCAGCCCCTACTCCAGCCAGCGCAGGCACGTTACACACCAGTACCACCACCACCAGTCACTGCTCCTCACCCTTTGCTGTTTTAAGCTCAAACTAACACAATATAACCACGCAAGTCCCAGGTGTACCCTTCTGCTCCCTTCTCGTTAGCTGCTGTGATTTGCTAAGGCCTGATCCTGTAAGTCAAAGACCAGACTTCAGCTCTCCCAATCGTCTTCCCGCACCCAGCCTTCGAACTGCTGACTGGGTCCAAACGAAACAAACTGATGAGCAACCTTGGGCTTGAGCCTGCCCTTTTACTGACTCCACACTTTACAGCACTGAAATGAAAGTGTAAACGCGAGCAGGATAAAGGTACGGACCTACACTTGGGTGTCTGGAAAGCTATATGCTATTTGTGATGTTGATGGGAGACTGACTTTATAAATAAATCAGCACGTGCTCATGTTTACGGGTTTGAGCATAGCCTATATCCCTTGGATAAAACCCATGCACACCTTCCCAGTCACCAAGGACAGTCCCAGAGAGCAGCTATTTCAGGTATTTTGTGTCTTTTAGCAATACAAATACCCAATACGAAAGCCACCATCGCTCTGTGGCGGAGTCACTGAGCCAGCCTTGCCAAAACCACAGCAAAGTTTTCTTTAAAGATGAGCGCTTCTCTCCCCAGAGCAAGTCCCTGCCTCAGACACCAGTGCCTGTCAACTCATTTCTGTGTTGTCATCCGAAAGAAGGAATAACAAGTGAAAACCGCAAACCGGGGTGGCCTGGGAAAATTTTGACAGTCTGACAAAGGAAAGCAGAGGAAGTATCTACTTGTTTATACATTTTCAGATCTTCAGATAAAGATTTCCCTGAAAAAATATCGTGACTTCCTCTAACCAACTGAAGAAAAGGAGGTGTCAGCTTGTATCTCGTCAGATTTTCTGGTGTAAAAGCTAAACCAGGTATTTAGATGGATTATGCCGTTCAATGACAGAAACGTCCCTTTTGCGAAGCACAACCTGCATTGAAACACACAGACTAAACTAACCCCCCCCCCGCAAAAGAACAGAGCGTACAGAAACTACAAGCCACCCACTCAACCTCACAGATGCAAAACAACCGAACCCACAAGTAGGAAAACAAACGGGGAAGGCAGCCAGAGCATGGAGGTGGGCGAAGGGCTGCACAAGCACAGCCCGGGGGTTTGCGGCCCCCCCGTGCCACCTCAGAGACCCCTCTGGGAGATGCCAGGGGTCCCAGCTGCCTCCTGCCTCTGCCGTGCTTCTCTTTAGCAGCAGGGCACGTTTCTACACACGAAGCACGCTTGCGGAGCTGCAGTGCCCCTGCGCTCCCCCGAGTCCAGCGAGTACACGCGCGGCCCCTGTTAATTTAGGCACTTCAGGAAGGGCGGCCAGACTGATCTGGGAAATGGAAGGGAAAGCTCGGACAGGAATAGGATAGAAGATCCCAGTAAAGGGTACAGCAACAGGATTACATGCAATCCAGACAGGACAGAGCAAGGGAATTTCCCTTAGGTATTAAACAAAAAAAACCCAAACAACTGATGAGGGTGGTCAAGCGGTGCAACAGGCACCTGGAGAGGCTGTGAAATTGCCATTCATGGAGATATTCAGTAATCGACCAGATGTGGTCCCGAGCGACCCAATATGGCTTTGAAGTTGGTCCTGCTTCGAGGAGATGGAAGGACCAGGTGATCTTCAGAGATCTCTTCCAACCTAAATTAGATTCTGTGTTTGATCGCAAGTTGTCATTAAGCATTGGAAAAAAACGGGTGCTCGAGAATGGCTATTTACAGTATTTTGGAAGGGAACTGTGATCAGGGTGAAGAAATCAAAAGCAGGAAGATTTGGACAGATTCCATTATTAAAATAAACACGATCAAAAAGGTTTTATTGAAATCACAGGCCAGACGTATGCCTGACATTCCTAATATTGCTGGATGCATCCAGGATGAGAAAGGCAGACTGGGGAGAAACGGAGCAGCACCTTCCCCACCTTTAAGAGATGACTTTCCTTCCTACCGTCCTGCCGCAGGTGGCAGAGGCGAGGGTAAGGACCAGCTCTGGAAGGAGGCAGCTCCCTGGCTGGTGCTGGCGGGTTTTGGCAGACGGGAGTGACCTCTCCTGGAGACTGCCAGCCCGGTAGTCCTGCTCCAGCAGGGAGAGAGGGGCTCCCAGCAAATCTCTGCAGGCACCCCAGTGCCAGCCATATCCCCCAAGAAACACACCTCACAGCAGACACCCTCCGTAACGTTGTCAGTGGAGAAAGACGTCTTTCGCAAGCACGCTTGTTTTGTGTTTGGCACGAGTGGGATTACCTGACGGTGAAGTGCTCTCTATTTCATCCAGAGATACAGAGTTCTTTAAGCAGATGTTGGTATAAAAGGTATTTAAATCTCTGGGGCCTATTCCAATTAACCCGTTATTGGAGCAGGGTAAAATGGAGAAAAGCGACTGTAGAGAGCAGTGATGATTATTAAAAATAGTAGCCTAATTAGTCACATGATTATACAATTACAGAAAAATCGGGGTTGGAAGGGACCTCTGGAAGTCATCTCATCCAAGCTCATGCCCAAAACAGGTGTGAGTAGGTGGTCAGGTTGCTCATGGACTTGTCTGGTTCAGGTTTTAGTATTTCCAGAGACGGAGATTCCCCTTTCTCTCTGGGAAGTGTGGATATCTTTTTATGGGAACAGGCCTTATTAAAACGTACTTGGTCCCATATTTCGTGAGATCACTAGTTTATTTAATGTAGATAACTGTATCATTAAGTTTACATCAGGAGGCATTTTACAGCCTCACTCGGCATTCTCATATAAAACCAGCAACCTGCAAAATGAGTATTGCTCATAGGAAGCAGGTAGCATTAAGAATGATACAAAAACGGTGGGCTTGGAAAGACAAGGAGCATGCTCAGCTGTACAGGCCCACCCAGAAGACTGTCCAGCATGACAAACTAATTTGTGCAATATGGTGGCTCATTCATACAATAGCAAAGGATGGTGATAATTACATGCGTACATTGGAAGACAGTGTCTTGCAAAGTAGCATCTCCATAAAGGATGATTACAAATCTGACTCTACCCAAGAGTCATGGTACCTAGTCGGTTAAACACGATCCCTTAACATGATACTGTTGCTAGGAGAAATGTGGTTCTTGGACATACAAGCAGGAGGGTGTCACATAATAGCAGAGAGGTGGCATTACCTCAGTACACAGTGCTGTTGAAACAGCAGCAGAAACTACTACACTACATCGAAAGAGAAATGTGTGGTTGTATCTCAGTGTTCACAGTTTAAAAACAACACAGAAATTGTCAAGAGTTCGGGAAAGAGCTTCAAGAAAGATTCAGCATCTGGAAAACATACTTCTAGCAAGAAACTTAAGAAGGTCAATCCAAGTTTATCCAACAGAAGGTCAAAAGATGACTTGAGCACTGTCTCTAAGTACCAGAACAAGAAGCAATGATTAGTATTAGGGCTCTTTAATCAGGCAGAGAGGAAAAAAAAAAAACCCCAACAGGAATATGATTTGATGTGGTGGTTGGAAACAGAAGCCAAGCAAATTCAGATGAACTATAGGGAGCACTGTTTAACAAAAGCCATTAACCATTAGAACAATTTACGTAGGGGTGGGGTAAAGCTTCCACAATTTGAGGTCTTGAACTGAAGACTAAACAGCCTTTTTTCAAAGATCCAATGTATCTCAAGAAATGTTGAAGCAGAAATTATTGGGTGAGATTCGTTGTCAGAACAGATAATCATAAAGTTCCCTCTGGTCTTAAAAATATGAGAAGTGCCCAGGAAGAATGGCAAAGACCGCTGAAAGCACTGAAAGACATCAGAGCAAATTGTGCTGTGTTACGGAAGAGATTTTAATTACTATTAGAAGTTACAAAAGAAAGTGAAATCTTATTTTTAAAAGCCACAATTTCTTTAATAAAAATGAAAAAAACAGTGAGAAAATCCTTCATGTAGCTGCCAACAACTGAAGGAAAGGGAAAGGACTTTTGTAGAAAACAAAAAAGAGGACACGGAGCAGTATTCCTTTTCTGCACAACTCAAGCGTAAATCCAAAATGAACCAAATCAGATTAATATTGTTGCAACTCAGAGCAGCACCTGGCCTCTCCTTTTAAACAAATAAGGCAGAGTTTTGTACTCTCATAAAGTCAAACACAGAAAACAAAGGAAGGTATAAAAATTACAATCTAGAGATTGCTAAATGTCTTTGGGTATGCTCTGCCCAGTTTTTGGGAGCTGGCCTTGTGTTTTTGCATCCTTGCAGAGGCTTCGTGGGTGCAGAATACCACCAAACCAGCCCCTTTGTGCTGGTGCCACTGATAACTCACAGTTGCAGGCTGCAAGGGAGAGTCAAGTGGGCTGGCAGAGAAATGGCTGGGAAGCGTGCTGTTTTGATGTGAAACCAGATGGTGTTTCAGCGGTGTTTTGCTTTGAGATTTCTGGGTTCGCTCAAATCCAGGAAACTCAGGAGGAGGGAAACCATAAGCAGATGAAAACATACCCAACTAACAAAGGGTTTGCACAAGCCTCCCTGCGCACGGTCTGGAAAGAACCGTACCCTCGCGCCTGCCCGCTGGAGCCGCATTGGGACCCGGAGCGGAGGAGCCGTGCCATGAGCGAGGACACGCAGACAGTGGGAGATTTACAAACCCAGCTCCTCAGACAGATGGGAAAGGAAACAGGAACTCAAAACAGAATAATGCTTTACAGAAGATGTTTTTCTCCCAAATAAATCCCAAACAACCACCAGCTGGTTCTCATTTCAGCCTGCAGATGAATAGATTTCGAGCAGAAAAGCAGCAACAGATGCCTCGACGCTGCTCTGCAGGAAGCAGAGAGGCAACTGTCCGCACCGGACTCGTCCCTGGGACTTCTGACCCAGGAGGTTGCGCCCTGCCAAGCTGCCCTGGGGCAGGGGAGCTGCACCCTGCCGATGCCTGTTGCTGCTTCTTTCCCAGCCCCTGGGTGCATCCCTCCGGGGAGGCACAGGACATGGTTGGGCTGTGGGAGCTGAAAGAAACGGCTGTCCTCTCCTTTGACACCCTCGGAGATGCTCACAAGCCCGGCAAGGGCAGGGGGAGGCACAAGAAGAGAGCCGGCTTGGGACGACCACAGCAGGCAAGCCTTTTGCAGGTCCCCTGCAGAAGGGAAGACAGGGCCGGCGCTGGGCTCTCAGCATTCTTTCAGGGACAGAAAGCAAAGCCGGTCTGCCAGTTACAGGTTTTACCTACTCGACTCCACGTAGTTTTTCACAACTTACGTGTAAGGCAAAACGGCTGAGGGCCCGTAGGCTCTCAGGAAGCACGTTACCTTCCTCCATGTGCTAAAACCTCCCGTTTTCAGCAAAGGGAGGGAGTACCCCCGACACCAGCCCTGCTATACTCGCTCGGAGAGCCTCTCCACTCGGGCTTCAAAGCTTTTTGGACCACGAGAGTTCGAGTTACATCAAGCGACAGTGACATGCGGGAGCCCCCGGACGCGGTCCAGCCAGCCAAAGCCGAGCATCCCTGCCCAGGACTTACCACCTCTCGAGCCACCATCCTCAGCCACGGGGGTCTGCCCGGCAGAGCAGCAGCAGCCTGGGCAGCTTCAGCTGCAAAGCCAAGCAAGTAGTGAACTGGCTTTGCCAAACGGCTGCACGTTTCTTGCATATCCAAGGACCGTCCCTGCGCCAAAAAGGGGGGGCTGGAGCTGCTTTCACAGCTTTTGCAAAGCCTACAAAATCCTCTCTCCAAGGGGGTGTATATAAGGCAGCTGGACCTGGCAATTAGTTGCAGCAGGGCCTTTGTTTCCTTCAGCCCTTGAGGTGGAGGCAACAGGTGGGTTGAAGTTGGGATGGGGCACATGTGTTGCGCGCTACAGAGGTAAACTCATCCTTTCTGAAGTCTAGCCCACCATTCCTGCTTCACGGGACTCTTCCCCGGGGGCAGCCGGCTCTAGGGGTGCTGCAGGCTTGTTTGATACCTGCCGGAGCTGGGGTCAAACGAGGAGAGGCAACGCGGGTAGGGATGAGCACAGCGGGTTCACGGCGATCGCCGTCTCTCATGACGGCGGACCCCTCTGTGCTTTCCAGCCATCCCCACCTCTGCCACAGCCAGCACCCTTTAGCGCTAAGCTTAGATCGCAAGCTTCCTGGGGTGGACATCACGTGAATTTGTATATAAAACAGAGGGAGAGCACATACGTGCTTTATATAAACAGATATCGGAGTGAGGAACTCTACCACGGTTAACATATCCACAGGTCAAGTAGAGTCCTTGTTATGATTGCAAATGGTTTCTCAAGTACAGCTCTTCTCATCACGGAACGTGCATTTTAAATACCTGTAACATATTGTGCACAAATACGTCACTATGTAAACAGTACACACACACACACACACACACACACGCCTCGATATTCCTGTATGATATGGTTAGATTTACTTCGTGCTCTCTCCTGGTCAACAATCTTCTAAAAGCCTGCACGCTTTTCAGCCATCCTGTTCCAGAGCAGCCTGGACTTGCTAGTTAATGGCACATCAGCTTGTTGTGACTAATCAAGAGGATTGATTAGCTTTTTATGATTCTGGAAAAGCAAGTTATGGTTTCTTTGAGACTAAACAGTCCCATTTGTCTGACTGTTCCTGCCACCAAACAGCTACCTGGCACAGAAAGCTGACAACCCTGGTGAGGGAGAGGACCATGGAGGAACATGGGAGGAGCA
Source organism: Aquila spilogaster (assembly GCA_024606505.1). NCBI lineage: Eukaryota > Metazoa > Chordata > Aves > Accipitriformes > Accipitridae > Aquila > Aquila spilogaster. Next base: position 13,695 of record JANHGO010000694.1, read on the forward strand.
GGCAGTAATCTTTGCACTTGTTTAGAGCTGGACTAAAAATAGAGGTTCTTGAACCTGTTTCACTGTAAGAAGCCTGCATAATTCAGACAAGTTTTACCAGTAAATTGCAGCTATAAAGGAAAAACCCCACAGCCTTAAAAGGTCTCTTGAAGCCCATCCAAACCAGTGTTGTGTCCAAGTGCCCTGTACGAGAGGGCGGAGGAGGAAAGGGTGGGAAAGCTGATGCTAAAGGCAGCTCTGGCCTGGCGGGGAAAAAGCAAAGTTTGCCTCCTGCCTCTGAGCTGTGCCTACTGCTGGGACAGCATGTTCAAGTGCTCTGGGCTCGGGGCAAGAGGCAGTCCTTTGCTTACTCATTTCTGTACTGCTACCCCAGTACACGCGCACACCGTGTCCTGCCTCTGCCTTGGGAATTGACTTCTACCAAGGGAATTGCCGGAAAGGACAACGAGGAATCTTTGCTTGCCAGACTGCAATGCAAGCCTTTTAAGAGAAGTTCTGCCCCTGGTTTTATGCAAGTGTCCAAAGACAAAACCAAACCTTAAGTGCATTTGCAAAAAACACCAAAACAAATACAACGCCCAGATGCACAGGCATCGCTCCTCTGGTTGCTCACGTAAGACCTCCCCTTTGTTTCTGCAGCCCTGTGGGTGTAAGGAGTTGACATTTTCCATCAATCTCCTGTCTTCAAGCCTCATTTCTGGTTTTCTCTGCCTTTATTTCTTAAGCCCCTGCTTACTTCCTCCTTCCTTCTCACAGTCTGCTCTCAGCATTTCCTCAACACAACAACAGAGGCAGTGACCTGCAGAAGATGAGGTAGTCAAGGGTGAACTCTGGCAAAGTTCATCCCCTTCTCATTTGGCCTAAAAAGAGTTTCCCCACAAGTACTCGGTCTTAATACATCAACTACCACTTTTAGGCGTGCAGAGATGCAAACCTCCTTTAACTCCAAATGTTAGATACACTACATAAATTCAATGTCTTAAATGCCCCCATCACAAGGTGAGGAGCAGCACCTATCCCTGAAAATACAGGTGAGAGAATACAGCTGAGCCAAGATGAAAAAGATGGGCTTATTCTCTAGTTGAAAGCGCTGCGGTGCTTTTAGCAGTCATGAGGGCACCACAGCTTTGCTACGTAACACACATATCAAAACTGACCTCCACGGCAAACCTGCATCAGAGTAAATCCATCTCTGCAGTGAGGAGGAACGGCTGTGACAAGGCAGTCGGCGCTTCAGGCTGCGAATGCAGGAGTGCACGCGTGGAAGGGCATCTCTGTGACCCAAACCTGTTGCTAGGACATTAAATGACCCTCCCAGCTTTCCCCGCAACCATTTGGACTGCTCTCTGGCACTCTTGGCACCGGCCCTACCCGAGACGGAGACGCTTTCATCTCCGTTCGCGCCGGGGATATTTATTGAACTAGTAAATCAGCAGCAGCTTCCCCAAAGCTCCAGCTGGCACAACAGGCAAGGCACCGAGGCGGGAAGCAGCCAAGACAGCGGGGCAGCGAGCCAGGAGCGGCTGCCCCCTCCGTGGGACCGCAGGTACCAGCCCCGTTACCCCGCTTGCCCTCGGCAGCCCCGGGCGTGCTGCCACGGTGCAGTGCCTGGAGGGAAGGTGCTGCCAGGGTTTCCCACTCGGGGCATCGTCACGGAGCCGCGCGCATTTACGGGAGGCAGATCGGGTTTTTTTCCATTAAAGAGCCACCTAGAAACAATGGGGGAAGCCCCGGCAGGGAAAACAAGCGTGGTTGACGTTCAGCAGACCAAAACTCTTCCACCTTCATGATAAATGACTTAGTCCGGAGGCGGTGAGCAGAAGCATCCCAGCTCCCTGCAGCAGAGTGAGTCATCCTATACTCTTCCCACAGCAACGTTTAAAGACTTCCCCACTCGACAGCCAAACATGTCTGTGGAAGCAGAGAGTGTGACAGAATTGACAGGAGCTGGTAGGCAAGGGCTGCCTTTTGGTGTTTGCTGGGACCCTTACGCAAACAAGTTAAAGGAGCTGTATTTCGCTGGAAAAGCGTAACCGCCCTACCGGTGTTGAGAGGATGTCATACAACCGGTAAGTCACGTTTATTGGCATTTTTCAGGCAACGAATGCACAGATCACGAGACCCTGATGGTGCACTGGTGGAGGGCAACAAAAGCCAAGAGGGTGGTCTAGTCAGCCTTTAAATTTGTAATAATTAGAAATGTGTGCTACCTGCTTGCCTCCAGCTGAGTCTCCTTTCCTCTCGCAGAGCCAGTGAAATTATATAGGGAGAATAAGATTGGCTAATATTCCCTAAAGGCTTGTTTCCATCTACATGTTAACATCTCTGATCAGTTGTGTTACTACTGGGCTTTACCCTTTTTACAGAAACCAGAACTTAGCAGCATTATGTCATTTCCCATATCACCCTGAAATGTTTACTGTGACTGGCAAAACACATTAATTTTGCACATCGGAAAATACATAATTGGGTCTCAGGTGGCAGGAGAGAGAGAAAAATGAACGGGTACCACTGTATTCCTGGTGAAGTGCAACAATTTCCCTCAGCTTAGCAAAGAATTTATCGTCATTATGCTGTCGTTTGGCCAGGATCATGGGTCCAAAACTGCCTCGGGTATCACACGCTCAACAGGCCTTCTGCATAGTACTTGCTCATGAACCCCTTCTGATCTGCGTTTCAGATGCCTGGTTTTGAAGACAAGAGATATCAATAGATCGAGACCGGATCAAGCGGTCTTCAAAGTCACTCTGACAAATGCTGGAGGAGAGCAAGACATCACGAATTTAGCAGTAGTTTCCTCAATTTCTCCTATGCCAACCTCTATCAGGCCCCAAGATCTCTTGTGCTACCCTCCATCCTTCTGTTGGATCTTTCTCCCTTGCCTGTCACCCCTTGCCCAGGGAAATCAGGCGGTAGGCCACCACACGTATTATTCCTGAGATATTTTAAAATTGATTTACAACTGGTGAAAGATGACAGCCCCAGAGCCCAAGACAGATCACTGAGATAGTGCAGTAAGGCAAGCTGCCCAGATACTGCCCGTTACCAAAATGCCTTCAGGGAAAGGGGGAATTTAATCTTCATGGCCTGCTCCATGTTTGCTTCCCTGGGAATGCCAATTAGCGCTCAGCGTGGCATGTTCTAAAATATAACTTTGAACAGACTATGAACTCGGCGAAGATCGTGAACTCGCCAGAGACCACCGAGTGGCCACGAGATGACTGTCAGCGAGGATTTTTGGACACAGTTAGCTGGGGTCACATTCTAAGCAGTGACTCAGAAACGAGTGGTTCTCTAACCTTTTCGCCAACCTTGCTTCTTGCCTCCTAATGATTGCTAAATTGAATCAGAAAACATCCACACTGATGACAGGAACAAGAGCTCTGATTCCTGGGAACAAGTGTTGATGACAGGGGAATTGCTGGTTTTAGCAAAGCACTGCTTCCTGGGCTCTGCTCCATCAGATGAATGTTTCCTTATTATGTTCCCAAAATCCCCTGGGCAGGGGACATGCAGTAGAAGCACACTCAGTTATTTTTCAGAGACTTTCCCCTCTGGGCTGTCAAAGATCTGAAGGAGCTGGCGACCAGCCCACTCTTATTCTGATAAATGCTATTTGCAACTAAAAATGGATTAAAATAGCCTCTGAAAGCTTGTCTGAAGGGGAACAAGCAGTCTTCTTCAGAGATGCCATTAGCAGGAAGATGTGGAGAGGGCTATTCTGAGGGATGCTTATTTTTGGGTTTCACCCCACTTTGTCATTTGCCTTGACCAAAGCAGAATAAGGAGATTATAATTAGCACTTGGGACACTGTCGATGGGAGCAGCAAAGAGGCCCTGGCCAAAATTCAAACTCAAGGTTCCTCTGGTTCTTCATCCATTCCCCTCCCCATGACACAGACCCAGGGAATCTGGGCTTTGGTCACCATGCCCATCAGAGAGCATGGATTCTCCGCTGACCACAAAAAGGCAATACATCAGGAGCTAGGCGCTGGCCATCTTTTTGCCCGTGTGATCCTGCTCTCAGTCTTTTGGAAATCCAAATCTTCCCTTCACAGCTAGCTGGAAGTGAGGGAGATGCCAGAGTTTTAAGGGTTAACAGAGGGAAAGTGCCAATTTCCCACTACCATCTTTAATCACCGAATAGCCATATGCAATTAAATGGTCGAACCGGGAGGGAGAGGTGAGCTGAGGCTGCTAAGAGCCAGGTGCAGAGTAAAAAAAACCCGGAGCCTGTGGTCTTAGAAGACAAGCTGGGTGGCAGTGGTAGGGCGGGATTTCCAAAAGCTCATTCTGCTGCTGTAAGACAGCAGCTGACAACAGCGGCGGGAGTTTTGCCATGCATTGCACTGGGAGCAGAGCGAGTTTCTGGGCCCAGTGTCCACCCCAAATGCAGGAGCTTTCGCTGTCACCGGGGTTAACTGTCACAGCTCAGCTCTCTGAATTAATGCTGCTCAGATGGGACAACCCCAATAGATCCCAGATAGGCCTAAAAAGAGGAAGATGGGGATCCTGCCTTCGTCTGCTGAGATGGTTGGTCTGTGCCCCCGCCTTGTCACCACCACAAGTCTCCCCAGTCACAATCTCAGCAAACTGCTCATTAACTCTTCCCGACCTCCTGGGGGTTAGGTTAGCGTACCTTCTCAGAGGTCACAGCGTCGTTGCACAGAGCAATATTCGGGTTTCACAGTGAGGTGGGTTACAGTCTGTTTCTTAGAATGATCTCAGAGTTTTGTGCTAAGAAATTCCCCACTGCAGCAGGGACCTAGGGCACCAGGGATGCTCTTAATCTCTCACGTCCTGTTCCTGTGGCACCTCAAACTTTTTGCGGCTTTTGGTCCTCTGTGCTATAGGTCTGAAGCTCGTTTGAAATAAAAGCACTGTGGGTGGAAGGTGCTCCGTGATCTGTGGTGGGAAGGATGCAGGGCGCAGGCGGGAAATTCTCATGTGCCCTTCAGACGTTAGAGGACTCTACTCAATGGCAAGCCTTCTTTAAGGTGCACCATGACTCAAGAGCTTTGCTGTCTTTCCCAGTTTTTCCACAGTTTCCAGTCTCTTTCTAGGCTACATGGGACTGTAACAAGCCTACGTGACAAGCCTTTTCTTCTCCTAGTCGATACTCTGATAATCAGCAAGCCATGAACAGAAATTTCAGTTATTGCTAATACTAACACTGCACCTAAGGTGGCAAGCTTACTCCTGCTTCATAGCAGCAGCCTCCTGCCTCCACGTAAACATATTTTTGCATTGTAAGACTTCTGCTTTACACATTCATTGGTTAAAAAGAGATTCATATTACAAATAAGGAATTAACAAATTATACCTGTGTGTGCAATGAATCATAAATGAATGTACAATATTTTCCCTTGAAAGCATAATGAGTTACTGTAAGGAACTTGTAATACTTTAGATTTTCATTTCGCACTTCATCATAATCCTTACCTTCCTCCTCCAGATATTTGCTGAAATGATCCTGTGCACAGTCCTCCTTTTGATACAGATTTGCAGCTTGTGGATCTCTGCGCCGGAGTTCACGCTCCTCTGCTCCACTGACTGATCTACTAGGATCTTTCTAAACAGGTTTCTGAATTGAAATCTCCTTTCTTTTTTTTTTTTTTCTCACAGGCAGGTGAGCAGTAAAATGATATATTGACGTGCATGTATTCAAAGTCCAGGGGATCATGGCCCAGATGAAAAGCAGTTGCAACATCCAGTTTCCCTGCTTAGAAATCCACGTAAACCCCTGCATAAAGAATAAGAAATACAAAATGCCATTAGTTTTCCATTGCCTTTCAGTTAACTGGCATAAACTTACAAAGAGGCATGGTTCGTAGAATGGGTTAAGTGTAAAGGGTTCTTTCCAAACCTGCTTGACACCCATTGTCATAAATATTGATGATATGCTGCAATGTGGCTTCCAAAGGGGCCATAATCAAAAGGTTTTCATCTGACAGAAGGTATTTCCTGCCTCAGATGTTTCAAAACCCTGGAGCCTGCTTCAGCATCGGCCTAGAGATTTCTCCCTTGGCACTATTATTGCTGTCATGCTCTTGTATCGCACTAGCATCCACAATTTTTCTGGCTGTGAACAAGCTGCAGCATTTTTAACATTTGCTCTGTGGTACATCATCCTCATTGATACTTTTGTTGACTCCTAAAGCTGGTGTGTGACTGTGGACCCGGGCAGCTCTCAGAGCAGTCCACAAACTTACTTTCTTAAGGGATGCTGCCATGGCTGTTGCATCTACTGGGGCCGTGTGTTTTCCACTTGCATTTTCTTCTGGGGGAGAACACTTGCTGCTGCTTCTCCTTACTGTTTAGCTGAAAAACAGTGACATTGAGGTTTCACATCACCGATAATAAACTTTGTTTTGAAGCTGGCACTAAAAATAACTGAAGTCATGTAAATAAGAACAGCAGTAATAGGCAGACAAACTAAAATTATATTGTGGCACTTGATTTTCATGACGGAGCTTCTAGGAAAAGCTTCCCAAGGACAAGATTATCACGCAAACCCTACAACAAATAACTCTCCCAAGCTGCAACAGACACAGATTAGTTACTCCTCCAGCCTGCAGACTGTCAGCCACCGTGAGAAAAAAGCTATGGTGTTTCTCTTTCAGTGAGGCCTCCGTGTTCCCAAATCAACTCCTTCTGATCTGAAGCTGGTAGAAAGTCATGATTATTTTTTAATAGTTGTTGCATTTCCCCTCTCTTTTCCCAGCCTACCGAGAATACTGGAATCCCATTTTCAAGCTTTTTCTTTCCATAGACAGGAAGCGTGGAAAGTGTTACAAAAGCAAAAGCAGAGATTTTTGCCAGACCAGAGGCTTCCAGGAGCCAAGACAGTAATAAAAAAATCCTCAAATAGCAGAAGATTTACAGTCAAATTGCAAGAGCTGGTACTCAGAGCTGAGTTACGGTGACATGAGTTACCATGAGTAACTGGCCACGCGCACAGGACGAGCCAGGACTATTGCAAGGCAAATGAAATTAAGCTCAGCCGGTGATGAAAGAGGGTGAGATGATCAGCTCATCCCGGGTCGCAGCACGTACACGCAGACAAGTCCCCCAACTCAGCAGCGTCACCGTAACTTGCAACGGCATGGCAAAGCGATGGAGCACGGCAGCCCTTCGCAACCTGGAGCCCTTCAAAAGCAAACTGTCCCTGAGGGATGTCTTTGTCACTGAGGGCCGGAGCAAGCAACAGAAGCGGGAGAGGTGACCGCCCAGAGCAGGCTGGCTGTGCGTCCCTCGGACCGGTGCCACGGGGAGCCAGGGGAACGGGGCCGTGGCAGCAGGCAGGGCATGCAGCCAGGGAAAGGGCTGTGGCTGCAAGAGTGGTCACAGCCCCCAGGATCGCTCCCTCTGCCCTCTCACAAGTCCCCTCCATCCCTTTCCCCATGGCACTCACAGCCAAGCCCTCCCTTTTATGCTTATCTACAAAAAGATTGCCTCTCCAGCTTTAGGTCAGCCACCTCCTGTCTCCACGCAGCCAGGTTAAACAGTGACACACCAGCTGTACTGCAAATGCCTCCAAAGGCAGCCTGGTTTCGGGAAGATGGAAAGCCGATGCAGAAAGCAAATTCCCTGAAATCCCCCTGGTCCGCAGCCCAGAAGGAGCACTTCGTTCGTTACTGCCGTGATGGCTCTCAGAAAATGTTTGAGGCATGACAGGAGCCATCGTGCAGCACCAAACACATCACGTACTGACCCGAGATAAATGAGCTGCTCTTCCCCTGTACTCCCCAACCCCACCAGCTATAAAAGAAAGCAAAGCTCAGCCCTAGAGAGGACAAAACTATATCTAACCGGTATCACAGGAGAGGTTTAAGGTGGTGGGACAAGTGTCCCACAGTGCCCACCTCATCCCGACGCTCCTTGCCTGCACCCTCAGCTGGCTCCGATACAGGTGAGCTGCTGGGCTTTCATTTTACAGGGCGGTTGACTCTAAATGCTAAAAATTTTCCTGGAGACTTCCTCACCTGAAATGTCAAAGGGAGGTTTTAGCAGAAGTGGTTGTGGCAGGGCCTGGTGCTGGGGATGTCCCATAGCACTGTTTTCTCCCCAGTCCCCCCATTCTGATCCCGGGGCACACAGACCGCACTCACCTCACGGGGCTTTTTGCAGCAAGGAGAGAGGACTGCAAAGCGGTGGCAAGAAATGCATAGCAAGGGAAATATTTTGAGATAGGCTAAAAATAGAGCTCTGACCCTGCTCGTTTATATATAGCGAGGTCTATACGTGCGCTTGCTGGCAGTAAAGTCAGCGTAGGGGCAAAGACGTCCCTGCGACACGCGCAGAGAGGGGAAAGCTGAAAGAGCAAAATTTCTGGGTGCAGCTGCCAGGCAGCCTCGAAACAGCGGCTCCCAAGGGCAGAGGGGCAGCAAGCACGGCCACCCCACGGGCAGAAGCGGCAACCCCTGGCACGGAGCACAAAGTCACGGCACACACGGCTCCCACCTCGACAGCCCTGCGGGTACCTTCTTCTCCAGGACATCAGACGGAGCCGCGTTAAGGTGCACGTCGGGATGAATCCACAACGCTGGGGAGCGATACCAGCTCAGGGCTGCAGCTGGAGGGGTGACTTCTGCCAGGACTTGGGGCATCCTCAGGTGTCCCTTGGGAGCAGTTGCAGAGTGGGAAAGAAGGCACGGTGCTGCGCGGCAAAAAATGTGGAAGCTATAGGCCTTGCAACAGGGGTGCAAGCTCATGGCTAAGAGCTGGGCTGCACAAGAGCAAATCCTTTCCTTTCACCCCACTGCCCCCAAACACTCACACTCCAGTCTGGCACTTCATGCAAGCCCCTGTTGCTTGGGATTTTATCATCATCGCTCGAGACATATTTATCGCTATCTTTAAACCCCAGCCTTTGGCTTTGCACAAGATACTCAGTTTCTGCTCGGGAAAGAAAACACGTTTCTAGTCCTCTTGTGTACAGAAAAGCGCTCTTGAGACTATTGACTTAGTTGTACCCAACAGGATACAAGCTGTATCTGGAAAGAAGGAAAAGAAACCAAAATGCATCCTCTGTTTAGTCTCAAAACTTTTTCTGCACATAATTCATGTTTTTCACAGTCTGGAGTCATTGCTGAGCAGGCAGGGGTGAGTGGGGCAGATTGCCTCCAAGTCCTGTATACAGAAGTGAACCAGGTGTCTGATCCCGTTACATCAGGATACCGTCCTGCCAAGCCCATCTATAAAAAGAGTAATCCTCGCTCTTGCCTTAGGCCTCTTGCGAGCTCCGTGTGCCCACGGTATTAAACGCATCAGAATTCCTTTAAAAGCCAACAGGATGACAAATCTCAGTTGCCCATAAGGTGTGTGCCATAGACCTCTGTTGGCTGAGACCAGCCCTGGTCTCAGAAGCACCTCCTGAGATGCTTGTGAGCTCCGGGTTCTGGAGCTGGTTTTGAAATCGTCTCCGTCCTCTGCGGTGCTTTGAGCAGCCATGAAAGGCTTAAATAGTTACAAACCGTGCTGCCTCACCACCAGCTCCCCACACGCTGCTGCTGCTGCGCTGAGACGCGGTTGCAGTTAGCAGCAAGCAGAGCTACGCTCACCAGCAGCCCAGTTGCACGGCAATGCCGAGCTCTTAGGTTTCTTCCCACCCACAGACAGGCATAGCCTAGAATTAGGTTCCCAGGGCTTACTTAACAAGATGGGGAGGTTGCTCAGGTTGCAGAAGAATGAGCTGGAAGTCAGCTAAAGGAGCTAGCAGGAGTAGCCAAGGAGAAGGACTTAGGTGACAGCCTCCGGGCTAAGAGCTGCAAGTCTCTCTCCTCGGGACCATGAAGCTTGAGACCCAGCCTAGGGTGACAAAACCGGCCACAGAGCTTCAGGCAGGGGTTTCGCAGTCGCCTTTGGCTACGCTGCCCGCCGGGACGTGGGGGAATCAGGTTTCTTCCCCCAGAGCCACATCAGGCAGAGTAAGGACTAAACACAAATCTTCATTTCTGTCCCTCCAAAGGTTAATGCTCTACCTGGCGGATACAATAACATATAAATGCCATTGTTTGTTGACATTTATCTGAGGTCTATTCTAGGAGACCTGGTCTGAGCAGTTATGGGTTCAGGCCAGTTCTCTCGGAGACCTCAGCCAGCGCTGTTGGGCAGACAACCAGAAACCTGATTGCCATGAATAGCTGAGCATCTCTAGGTTTAAGCTGCAGTGATTGTGACACTTACATGTTAGGTACAGATTCCTAAAGACATGGTGGGTCCTGCTTTAGATTTAGGCCTTCAGGACTAGGACATGCTGACTTTGGGGTGGATGTTCAGCCTTAGCTTTGTCCTCTGAGCTCTGGCAGTACAACAGATTCAACATCTGGTATTGACATGACTAACTCCACTGCTCGCACCAAGCAGACACCTGAATGTAAAACGCATAAATAAAACAAAAAGGAAAATGTATTAAAAAAGAAATACATAAATAGAATTAACATAGATCTATAATAAATAATGAATTAAATTACTAAATAAGAGCTCCTGGACCCAGCTGGTTCTGAGATCCTGTTTTC
>JANHGO010000694.1:24314-38808 GCA_024606505.1 Aquila spilogaster
ATAGATCTATAATAAATAATGAATTAAATTACTAAATAAGAGCTCCTGGACCCAGCTGGTTCTGAGATCCTGTTTTCTGAGGCTATGCCCTAAATAATAAACCTGCCCAGAGCTGAGCAGGCTGGAGCTGAGCAGCGTGGCTCTGCCACAGCCCTGCCAGTCAGTCCAGGAGAAGCAAGAGCCACTCTGCTTTGACCGCAGTAGCCCCAAGAGGTTTGTCAAGGCTCCAGGGCCACGTTGAAATCTTCTGCCACTCTGCACACAACTGCTGCAGCCTCATGTGCCACAGGTTCACGTGTAGGGGAACTTGCCAGGATAATACAGAATACGTCCCTAATGCACAGTACAATTCCCCTTTGTTGGTTATACAGGCGAGGTCCACTGATCCAGACAGATGACTTTCTTACCTGAAGGTTGTACTGGTCCACGGATGGATCCGTCCTGTCCGGGCTTGGACGCCCTGTCACACCAGTCCAGAGCAAAGCTCTTCTGTTGCAAGCTGGTCCCCCATGGAAGGTGCGAGGTGCTTCAAACCACATCGCCTCCTTGCTAAATATCAGCACCCCCTGGGAGTTGCTTCCCATGATTGGCTTCCTACCCAGGAGAAAAGCCCTGGATCAGACTTTTGGAAGAAGAATTACATCCAGCCCCAGCCTGCTCCCCCAGGTTCATGCCCTGCAGACAGGACACCGAGGTGCATCGAGCACGCACATTGCTGTGGTCAGGCACGAAGCTCTTGGGAAAGAAAGCTTGCCGGCAGAGGGGGAGCTGCGCTTCCCACTCACGCAGAGCCTCTGGCAGAATTAAGAAAAAAACATTAACCACATGCCTGATCTCATCACAAAATCCTCTCTGCTGACCCCCTTGTTAGAAGCTGAAGTCAGAAGCAAGGCCCTAGTGAGAAGCAGCAGCAGCCTTAGGTCTGCCATGCAGTGCCCTGGCTGTACTTCGCGCTTCAGAAGCCAGTATTTGGTTTTATTGCTAAAGATACAAAAAGATATGTGGGTTCCCGCTGCATGAAGAGCATTTTGTTCTTTGCACCAGTCGATAACCAGTGAGCGAGCAGAAATCCCTCTTCTAAAAGCCTTTTTGGATCCCCGTCTGCTGGAACCTGATATGTGAGGAGCTGAGGGTTTATGCGTTTGGTCTCCAGGGAACATTGCACAGAGGGAGAGCTGCCAGCCGTTAAACAACAAAGCCAGGTCGCTGGGACACACAGAAAGGATTAACAGGCACCATTTATCTTTTGGATTTTATTTGCCGTCTCCTTGTCCCAGGACAGCTAACTGCAAAGGAAGCTTGACCTCAGCTCAGATATGGCCCTGCAGAAAGCGTGGGGAGCACAAAAGGGGGCTTGAAGCAGGCTCGGCGGTGTGACCAAGGGCGAAACAGATAACAGAGGACACTTTTGCACGTGTACTACCACCAAGTCTGCCAAGACCGTCTGCCACTGTCTGTATTACCACCAAGAACCGAGTCTGCACAGCAAGACTCCCAGGGCCCAGCCTGCCCTTCCCAGTTCTTCCACAGCCCGAGGCGATCAGGCATCATCTTTTTTCACAGTGTCACCTGTGCCTTCCCTAGGATCCAGAGCAGTACCAGCTTCCACAGCTTGTCACAGGCTCAGCATTGCTGGGTATCAAGCGTCAACAAAGATTCCCACAGTGTCCAAGTCTTTGTAACGTTTCACCCCTGTTTTCCTCTAATCTTACACTATTTTTTCTGGCTCACTTAGCCTTCCTGATGGGAGACAGAAAGGAAAAGACAGCTCTGATACCTTCATGTTGCCTCTGGCAAGAATCCTTCTCGAAGTGCTCAAGTTTTGGGGGAACAAATAGCACTTACTTCACCTGATCCTTCCAACCTTAAATATTTGAGCACCGACAGTCAGTACCCCAAAATACCATAAGGTAATTCTGCTCTGGTTTTGTTTCATGGGAGAGGAGCAGAGCTGTTCCCCGGCTCCGGCGCGTACATGAAGTATGAGAAGCCGGGGTGAAACCTCGGCTCGCAGGCGTGCTGGGACGGTGGCTCCGGGAGCCAAGAGCAGCCCTAATCTCCTGCATCAGCCTCGGTGGGCATAACCACGACAGCAGCTGAGCTAGCAGGAGCCCAGCCTGCTCGGGACCCTGCGCCTCAGCAAAACCCACTTGAATCCCTCGGTTTCTTACATGCTCACTGCAAACTCCCGGGGCAAGAGGAGACCCCAGAAACTCCCTTCTTCCTCAGCCTGGAGAGGTATTAGACCAAAGCCTTAGGTTAAGTCCTTGTGAGACTGCAGCTGAAACACGGCGAGCGCAATCCAAGAACAAGCAGTCACAATTTGAGGGCTATTTGTGCTCTTTTTATGGCTTTCGGTTTTAAGGATGACAAGCGCTTGCGTTGTGTGTTATTCATAAGCCCCTTCTCAGCAAGCCAAGGGCTGGTTTTGACCGGTCAGAAGTGCCACTGCCATTAATGGCAACCAACTTTTCCCTCTGGTTGTCACTTCACTGCTGGCCAGCTAATATTCTATGCCAACTGTCACTTAACTAGCGGATGCATACACCGTATTCAGATACTGAGAACCCAGAGGCTATTTTCCACACACTCGTTAGCCACCAAAGCATCATAAAGTCCCACCTCAAAAATCCTGGTGGCATTTCAGTTTGAGGGCTGCCTTCTATACACTGGCCATCCCTACGAGCCTTGCTCGCTCCCGCGCTTCAGCCGCTGCCAGAGACCGCGCTTTCCTCCGCGGAGAAAGGTTTTCAATGCGACGTGTAGCGCGGGCACACGGGTGTGCGCGGCACATCGGAGCTCGCATGTGGCTTTATGTACGCTGCACGGGGCACGCGTGCTCTTACGGATCGACGTACGGAAACGCACGGAAATCCGTGCGCGGGGCATACGCTAAAGCGCACGCGTTTCTGGACAGCATGCGGAGCTGTGCGTGTGGTTCGGGTAAATATTGACGCAACAGTTTTCTCCGCAGTTCAGGCTGGCCACAGCCGCCCCAGACTACAAGGAGTCTTTGTGTTCAGCTGGCAGCTCTCGCTGCGGCGGGGGCCAGCTGAATCGGCTCCAGCAGCACAACCACCCAGCAGCAAAGCTGGGCTGGAGGCAGCTCTCGGCCTCCGCGACTTCTCTCGTGGAGCCCCTCGTCCAGCTCGCCTTTTACCCCGCACACGCAGGACAGTTGTATTCTTTGACAGACAAACCCTACGCCGCGAAGACGCGTTTTGCGTTCGGGATACGCGTGTAGTGCAAAGCAAAGCTGTGGGTTTTTGTGTTTGGCGCGCTCGAGCAGGAGGTGCGTGAGATGTGCTGGGCTCGCGTTGAGCGCGCGCATCTGTAAAGCGTGGATAAACCGAGAGCGCTTTGCGTAACCACGGGTAGGTTGTATCCCGTGTTTTACAAGGTGTGTGTTCGTGTGGGTGTTTGCAGGTGGCTGGAAGATCTCCAAGGAGCTGTAATGCAGCGAGAGCAGCTGGGGCTGGGACTGTATTAACCATGCTAGATGAGCAACGCAGAAAGGTCAGAGCTCTTCCTGAGTTTTAATCAGGTTAAAGCATCCCCAAAGGCAGACAGGGCTGAGGAACACCGGGCTGAGATGTCTGCGCTGGAAGACTTTAACCAGAGCCGTGGCCCCACAGCTCGTGAGCGAGCAACGTGCACCCTCGGGAGAGGTGAGCCCGCGCCGCCGGCTGCTCCCGTGCTCGCACACAGCCTCCCGCAAAAAGTCAGGTCCTCCTCCTGCCTTTTCCCAACAAGGGAGCCCTAACGCTTTCCTATTCTAGCAGCGTTAAATAAAAAGCCTTAACGCTTTTTTTTTTAAAGTCTGAAGACTCTGACAGAGGCGCTTGAACCGTTTTTGCGGGAGCAATTGAAAAGGTTACCTCAGTCCGCTGGTGTGCGGCGGCACGTGTTTTCTTCCAGCCCTCAGCCTTTGCGCCTGGCTCTGTTCGCCGGGCCTGAAATCAGCGGCAAAAGTCTTTGAGTTAGGCAGAAAAAAGAGGCAAAAGCAATCCCCTCCCGAAAACGGCTCGCTCTCTGGTGAAAGAAACAAAAGCAGCGCATTTCGAAAATTTGACTTCAGCTGTCGCTTGGGCATCTCCCGCTGCCCTTCCACCCGGATCCCCCCCCGACGTGGTCCGCTGCCCTCCCCGCCTCGCCAGCACCCTTCCCGGCAGCGTTGCCTCCCGAGGATTGCACAGCCCCGGGGTGCCCTCACCCCCAAACCCAGCCGAGAGAAGGGCAGCGTCGGGCCGCTGCGCTGTGCCTCCCATGAGGCATTGCTGCAGGACGGGCAAAATTAGATTTTTGCAGTTTTAATCAAAAGCAAGCATTTAAGCTGGGCAAAGAAAAATCAACACAGCAGGAAAAAAAAAAAACAAACAAGCAATTTCCTGGCCCAAAAAAAAAAACCAAAACCGCACAACATTTTGACAGGAAATATTTACTTATTAATATTTTTAATTAATCCTTCTATGTGCTGTGGCAGTCGGAGATAGAAGGAGAAATCTCCGTAATGCATCGAGCACGAGGCGGATGTTTTTGCAGGCACGCACAAGGCGAAGCGCATGGAAGGCCTGATCCTGCGTCAGGGGAACCACGAAATGAGGCTGGGGATGGGAAGAGATGCCTCGCTCCTCTGCAGAGCACAGGCATCCCTCCCCCAGGCTGCCTACACGATGCTCCCACCTCGTTAGGTGCGACGGAAGATGTTGGCCAAAGCGCGTGGTGGCCGGGAACGCAGCGGCGAGAGCTGCTTTCAGATGGGTGCCACCAACAAGCGGACGCAGACGGTGAAAATAACACTCGGTTTGAGAACCGTGATGTACTTACAAGCTGCTTACAAGAAGGAGGCCGAGTCTGATGTGCTGTCCCGCTTGAGCACGCGTCAGGCCAAGAGAGAGAGAGACAGCAAACTGGAAAATGTGAATCTGCTGGGGTTACAGAGACAAGCGGTCGCTGGGCTGTAAATCAGAGTCGCGAGCACGGGGAAGACTAGGGAGAAGCAGGCAGGCGGCGCAAACATTAAGTAGAGTTACGGCTTTCCGTCAGGTTTTTTCGCTTCGGGATGACGGCAAGAAAGAGCAGAACATTGTGTGATGGATGGGGTGTGCGGCGGTGGGAAGAGCTGCTCTGCTCCGCGGGATCAGCGCTGCTTCCTCGGGGCAGGTTTTATTCGGCTGGGAACACTAACAAACCAGAGCTTTGCAAAACAAAATGTGCTTGGGGAAGGCTGAGCTAAACATTGTGTCAACCATATTTATATTTTGAGGAAAACGGCCGAAAGAGGTAGCTTTCTGCGGGCTGGACGGCATATACTCCTTTAATGACCCCAAACCGGTGTTTCACAGGGACACAACAGCAGGAGGTGTGAGAAAATAGTCCCCAAAGTCCCGAGTCCTGCCTTCCTTTCCACATAGCCCTGCTGACGTGCAGGGAATGAAGCAGAGCGGCCCGGGAGGAGTTTGGCACGTAGCTCCCGGTCCGCAGCGAGCCCCGCAAAGCCCAGAGGAGCCAGCTCACTGCAGCCTGCCCTGGTGGGTTTTCCTTATGCCCCTCAGCTCCAGCACGGTCTTAAGACGTTCACAGAGGACGCGGCAACATGTTGTGGGCTTCAGGGCACAGAAGCCTTAAGGATGGGCAGGATCCAGAAGGTTCCCGAGAGCCAGTGGATTGGGCAAGGGAGCCCTGACACTTCTTTGCCTTAACAGCATTTGGGGGTTTTTTAAACCTGAACGGGGTTTGGTTTTTTGTTTTTTTTTTTAAAAAAAAAAGCAGCCTGTCAGAGGAGCACAAACAGTTCTTGCAGGAAAGCCAGCAAGACCTCCCAGCCCCAGTGTTTTCCGTAGGAAATCCTGCCCCTGCCCGTGGTGTGCCGAGGACCACTGCAATTGCGGCAGCAGCCTTCCTCTTCGACCTGCCTCCTCCTCAGGTCTCCCGGGGGAGCCGAGCAAGGAGGCGACTTGGAAAGCTCCGAGAAAGAGGGTCCAATAGATTCAGCAACACCAGGACCCTCTCCCAAGTTTCACGGCCCTGGTCAAGCCCAGCAGATAAGCAGCAGGAAAAACGTCAAGCCGAGCTACGAGGATCAGCCAAGATCTTGCACACGTGTGTGAGTTAGTTTGCGTAGGAAGCGGGGGGCATCGCACGGTGACGAGAGCTTTCAGCCCATCGTACGTGAGCTAGGAACGTGCTCGATAAAAATAGGCACTGCGCATTTGGTAACAGCAGGGAAAAGCACAATCCTGGCTTTTCACATACAATCCCAGTCTACCTGTTATTATTGTCTGGGCTCCAGCAACGAACCCTGAGCCAAATTCTGGGGTGATTTATTCCTCGCTCAGTATAATTCCATTTATTGAGTGGAGTTACTTAGTCATTGCAAAATTTGGCCCATTTTTTTTTATTTGGACATTTATTTTGTTTTTCTAATCATGCCCCCTGAAATGTTAACTCTACAGACTTTGAAAATAACCATTTTCTCTAGCAGGACCAACACGGCATTTGGAAAGGAACCATATGCTGGCACTCAACTTCTGCTTTATTTAGATACGTTCTGGAGGTGGTGCTGATGCTCACTTTAGGATCAGTCTCCAAGTGCCTACGCAGGAATTAAGCACGGGGTAGGAGATAAAGCTCACATCCATGGGGACACGGACATGGGAGGACAAGGACAGAAATCTTCGCCTTCTGCTTCTAAAGCTGAATTTCCAATCGCTTGAAAGCAACCAAACCAGTCAGCACACCCACAAACGCACGCACTGGTGCAGGGAAGCACCGGTGCATCGCCCGGGAGCGTCTGCCCACCTTCTGGACACCAGTGGTTTGGGGACCCTCTGTACCCCGTCCCCATGCGATCGTCACCGGCTCTGCATAAACCTGTCTCCTAGGAATTTGCCTAATTGCATTTTGAGCGGGCCAGTCCTTTTGGCATCCACAACATCCTTTGACAGTGAATTGTGTGATTCTGTTATTTGTTGCGCAAGAAAAATATTTCCTTTTGCTTGTCCTAAACCTGCTGTACAATAACTTAGACGCTGCTCCGGCTCTTGTATTGCCGGAAATAATTAAAAAGGTCCTCACTGATCTCCACAAGCTATTCATGAATTCCTGCATCTCCCTCCTATCTTCCTTTTTTTTTTCCCCTCCAAACTGAAAGGTCCTACTCTACTAAGTTTCTATTCAACAGCAGGAAATACAGATACCCTTTTTGAACTCTTTTTTGTTTAAATAAATAGACCTAAACAGAATATTCAAGATGCCAGGGCACTGTCATTTTAGTTGCCAGATTAGGATTTTTGTTTGGCTCTTGATTTCTTTCCTAGTAATTGTCAACATTCTTATCACTTAATCGTTGCTGAGTAGCAAGTTGCCTTAAGACTATCACCAATGACTCCAGCATCTCTTTCACCATCAATAACTGCTGCTTTAGAGTACTTCATATTGAATACGTAGTCAAGTGTATGTAGTTTACAGTGTTGCAGGGAATAGACTTAGCTTTTCTTGTATTGCCTGATCCTCCTTGAGTGTCCACTTTAGTCTCTGTTCAGCCAGAGGGCCAAAGACTTTCTAGCCAGCTTCCTTCTTTCAATGTGTTTGCAAAAGTTTATAGCAGAAGCTTCTAGCTTTTTACAAGCCATTCTTCAAAAATCTTTTTTTAAGCATGTCTTATTATGATTTCACATTTAACATCCCAGTATTTATGATCCTTTCTGTTTTTCCCCTTTGGACATGACTTATGCTTTTTGCAGGATATCTTTTTACTTCTAATAATATTCTTTAATCTACTATTTAACTCTGCTAGCTATTTTTATTCTTTTTGAAAAGTCTTTCTGGTAGTGAAATTTATCATGGAATCCTAATATCCAGAGCCTAGATATCTGCAAGCCTTTTTTACTCTTTTGACTTCTTTTAATTTTCATCCTTGAAGCTAAGGCTTTACTGTAGAGGATGGGGGGGGGAAGAAGGTTTACCCTACAGAGCCATGAAATTTGAATGCTTGACTATCTCTATTGCAAAGTGCCTTGTCATTGCATCTGTATACTCCCTGAGCTAAATCAAGAGCTCCCCGAGGCTTGTAGGTGCTCAGACTGGTTGCTCTAGGAAGCACTGCTTATAGTACCAAAACACAGCATCACCATCATGCCCTCTTGTAATATTTACCCGGTCTGTACGAGGTTAGGTGAAATTTCTTGTTATTGCTTTCTTGGCTACCTTTGTACACTCTCTTTCTCTCAGAATAGCTCATCCGTTGCAGCGTCCCCTCTGGGTGCTGTTTCACCACCCTAGTCCCGTACCGATCTGATGGAGGCAAGACAACTCTGCCCGTAAGGACTCTGCGGTACTTGCTGGCACTGTTTACTTAGCTACGTTGTTTAGCTCAGGTTTTCTTTCACATAAAGCGTTGCTCCTCTCCTCGTTGACCTACTCAGTCATCACGTACTTTGATGTCCTACTGGCCAGCTCCTTCCCGCTAAGCTCCTGAAGCGACCACATTTCGGCTCCGACACGATGCCAGCCTCTTCTCTCGGACGCTCACATGAAGCCCTCCTTCCTCCCTGATCCAGACTCACATTCACGCTGACAAGATAAACCCTTTTCTAATGTAGAAACACCATGGGATCCCTGCATAGCAGCAGCAGAAGAGCCATCAGGCTCAGGTGCCCCGGCAAGGGGATGGGACACCTGAGAAGGCCACATACAAGCCCAGTAATGTGTAAATACCAGTCATCAGCTTTCTCAGCCTGAAATCCTACCACAGTTCACCAGCAAGCGGCAGGACGCTTTTTTCTCCCCACTTCCCAAGAGTATCTGCTGAGCAGCAGAAAGTGTGTGTCCGTGTCCCCAAAGGGCAGGAGCCAGGGGCTGCACGCAGCCTCCGACGGGTGACACGGGGACGCTGGACCGGAGAGGTTTGGGCTCTGCGTGGGGCTCTCCAGCAAAGCAAAGCCTCCTTCTTTGGGACAGGTGATCTCACCACACAGCTGTGTGTTTTATAAACCATGACATCGCACTGCTGGGCATTTGCCCTCTGAATAAATCCGAGTCCTCTCCATTCGCCAACCAAACGCATCTCCCGGGGCTGCAAAGCAACAGACCTCCATCTGCAGGGATTAACGAACCAAGCCTCATCAATTCCCAGCTCTCCTGCAGGGAAACTGCGGTCCAGAGAGAAGCAGCTTGCTCAGGGCCGCGCCGTGCACCGACGGGAGGATGGGGACCAGCACTCTCTCCTCTAACTCTCCATCTCTCCCTGCGAGCACAAGACCATTTTCTGTCCCCGAACAAGCAGTAAACCCTGGGAGCCCCACCGGCCGGCACCCCTGCTCTGAGCCCCGGAGCACCTTCGCGTCTAAAGCTAAGTGGAAATCTCAGCGATCCTGCCACCTCCCCTGCTTTGCTTGCTTCATTGGTATGGTAAAAATACAGACGCTTTATCCACGAGTAAACACACACATAGACACAATCATAAAATTAATAACTAAACTCTTAAAGCTAGTGGATTGATAATTTGGGGTTGATTTTCTGGGAAAAGGAGGAGTTGGTTGATAACTCTCACATTTATTTTGGGAAGCAAACAAAAATGTCACATAAAAATGCCAATATGCTTCAGAACTAGAAAAAGCAGGCAAAACTTAATTTCATTTTGTTGGATCCCAAGGGTGCGTAAACTCAGGGGTGCTACCAATGGAAGTTGATTAAAAACAGGCTCTCTTGTTTGCCTTCTTAGGCAGGCGGGCCACATCCAATTTCGCTCTGAGGTTGGGTATTTTTGTCTTCTTTCTTTCTTTCCTTCCTGCCTCTCCCCTCTCCTCGCACCATTTGGTTCTGCTCCAGCATCTCCATACCCAAACAACTCTGCTTTAGCTGCCTCTCTGCAAAGCGACAGAGCTGTGTCCTTCCAGGTTTCGGCGCTTCTGCATCTTTCCAACCCTTCCAACCCCAACCATCCAGCCTGCCTCCAAAGCACAGAGTACCTTGGAGCTGTGCAGGTCACCACGATACCACATCCGCGCCTCCGTGAAAGCCCCTTGCATGTATTCCCAGCTGATAAATGCCAGCCACATACACTTGAAATCCATCCAACTCAGCTTAACAGCAAATGTTTAACAGTGAGCATGAGCGATAACCTAAGTTTCCGATGCTGCTTTCCTTCTGTTTGTTTTTACATAAGGAACAGTGGAAAAACCACGTTACTTTGCTGAATTTCCTCTGAAAGATTCAAGGCAGCAGAGTGCAGGCTCCCTCAGACATTAGAGGTTGTTGTGAAAAGAGACTAAAATGGATCTTTAATGATCACGGTCAGGACCTCCAAATACTTCTCAAAGGGAAAACACTGACTTGCCAGAACCCGAGATTAAAAGTAACAAGCACATAAACATCCTTCACATGGTTTTGTATTAGCCAAGAGCCGTTTCACAAGCGAGCTGTGTTCTCTCCCTCCCTCTCTCCCTTCTCGCCAGTCCCCTTCCCTCCTGCCCAAGAAAGGTCATTTTCTTCACAGGGAAGAAAAAAAAAAAAAAAAAAAGTCTTCCACGACAACAGGGTTTTAAATCAAGCCAAGGAAGAAAACTTCCCTTTCACCAGTTCCTAATAAATAACTTCAACCTCTTCAATGCAAATATTTCCAAACAAAGAATCTCTGTTCAAGACAGAGTCGTAAATTATCATGGTAGCTCTTGTTTTTGTTTGAAATCGGACCCAGGCGAACCTCAGTTTGGTTTCAAAGAAAGTCTTCTGCAGTCTCATATCAGTAGGGACTCACGGAGGAGCCGAAGGAAAGTCCCCTCCCGTCTCACTCCAGCTCCCCCAGCTTCTCCCCATCGCCGCCACCGGCTCCCGCTCCGTCTGGAGCAGGGAACAGTCGTCCCAGCCAGGCGGGCGCGTATCATCCGTGCTGCTCCCAAAGCACAAGGACGATTAAACTCGTGTAAGGTTGTGTGATGCCTCAGAGTATCCCGGGTGTGACGGAGCAGGGGAGCAATGGCTTGGACATTTCAAGCCAGTCCATAAAGGTGCTCAGCAACAGCGGCAAATAGCATGAATGGTCAAGAAGCAAATCCAGATCAACTCCAGAATACAGCTGGACCAAAGCCAGTCTGACACCAGTGCAGCCAAAATCAGGATCTGACCCTATGCTATTTATAACATACCATGACATTTGCTAACACAGTAGTCATAAGTGCATAATTACCAAGTTCGCATGTTTCATGGCGTTAAAGCTGGTGCTCCAGGATGAGAAATGGTCACACGACTCTGACACCGCAGTTATTGGTTATGCAGGAAGTATTTCCTTCTCTCCTGGTACCAGTTAAACTAATTGCACTGTCAATTAAATATCTGGAGGTGCTTTGCTCTACAGCCAAGAGCTGGGCTGCTCTGTTAGCAGCACTCACTCTAGACTAGACAGACCAGGCACAGGGACACGTACGCGCGTACGTGTGATGAGATGCTGTTTGGGAATTAAGTCATTCCCACAATTAATTAATTAATTCAGCCGCCTGACTTCAGGTAGCTACTCAAGTGGAAGTGAAAGACCACGTACTACTTCTTGCTAAAGCCTGCAGGGTTGAGCTGGCAACCTCCCCGTACTGTTCAACGGCCTCCTACTTCAGAAGGTGAGCTCCCCTTGCTCCTGTTATTACTGGACACCAGATTATTTTCTGCTCAGGGTATAACCTGGCATCTTTACACCTTAAAAAATACCCCTAAAGTTAGGAGCCAGGCTTGCTGAAGCACTGCGCACAGCTTGCACGCTCTATTTAAAGATGGCTGTGAGAAGCTAAACCGCAAATCCAGGGCGCCGGTGCATCCCTGCACAGGCAGCCTGAGCTCTGCTCAGGGATTTCGGGCTATCTCCACCTCCCCAAGGTTTTTTTTCCCCCCCGCCCCGCAGAAATGCAAGTCCCACGTACAAGAGACAGCTCAAACCGAGCCATGCCACGGGAGCCGAGGTTCAAACGAGGCTAGATGCAGCCTGGAGAACCGCGCTGATCTCTCTGGCGGTGGCTTCAAAAGCCCGCACCCGAGACGAGGGGCCGTGGAGGTTGAGGTCCACGCGTGCTGCCGGGGAGCTGCAACCCCACGGAGGGCAGCCAGCAAACCGCCAGCACTGCTAACATTTGAAAAACCACAGCGACCAGATCTGCTAGAGCTCGCCTGTCGGCCCCTGTTACACGGCAATTTGTTTGCTGTCAGCCTGATAATTAAATGGACGCCTCGGTTTGTGTTTTGTCCTACGGCTTCGCTGTTACTTTGGAGGTTAGATAAGGACGGTCGTGTGGTGTTTCTTACCCAGGGCAGCGTCCCGCCGTCCGTCCACCGCGCTCCTGCAGGATCAGACCCACCGCGCTGGTAAGGGTCAGGAGATAGGTCATTGTTAACCAGCTCCTAAAGCAAGCGCATCCTCGGGATCCCGGCACAGAGACCTGCAGGAATTACAAGCACCTTCTCTTATTTGTTCCTGATAACAGCTCCACTCTGAAGCGTCCCCGGTGAGTCACCAGAAACCCAGAGATGAGAGAAGTCATCCAACAGCAGAAATGGTGCACATCCAGCGAGGAGAGGAGATTGTCCTCAGCCCCTTGGGCCAGACACTAAATTGCAATCAGAAATCCTCCGTGAATTACTGAGTCAAATTTAATTAAAATATTTTGGAAAAAAAGCAGAAAAAGCTTGTCCAGGAGATGTACAGAGAGGGGTTGGGTTTTTTTTCCCTGATGCCAGGAGAGCGATGATACTGCACCATTCAGACCCCCGCTACGCTTGTCAGGCCAACGTAAGGCACGGAGGTACAAATCCACCACACCAGCACGAGTAGCTTTACATTAACCCAGCATTTCAACATGAGGACAGGCGGAAAATGCTGACGAGCTTGAAGGGGACTGGACACAAACCAGGGAGAGAATAAAAGAATTGCTTGCAAGTTCAAGCCTTTACTCACCTCACCGTGCGCTCCTCTCGCCGCAGAGGACAGGATGATTTACACATGAAGCGATTCGAGAACAAAACGCAGGTCCCATTGAAGACAAATTCTGCTGTGTGATTGCCTGTGATTTGGAGAAATAGGGCTGAAGGCACCCCTGGGGTGCTCAGTCTCCCCTTCGCCCCGAGACCGTGAGCGTTTGGCTCCCGGCTCCTTCCTGTGCAGACATGGAATGCTCGTGCCCACTCACTGCCATGCTGAGCATCACCGTACGTGGCGTCTGCTGGATGATTTTTAAGCTGTGAATTGGTGAAGGGAAACGTACAACCCACATCTCAAGCCTGGGTAGTGGGTGACAGACTCAAAACCCTTTAATATAGTCGTCACCCTCAGTAAAGTGAATTGAATAGGTCTTCCTGCAATCCTTACGGGACGGGTATCCACGATGCTAAAAGAGATCCACTGCAAGAGAAACCTTCAAAATTAGCAGCAGAGGAATACTGGAAGGGAGGTTTATTTTTCTAGCGGCATTCAGGAGGGCCTCTCCAGGACAGAGCTAAAAGACCCTGGCTTTTCACCCTTCTGCCTCGACCGTAACTGTTTGGAAGATAAATGCTAGCCTATCTTTAGCACTGGCATCTCCCACGTTATTCACTTCGAGATGGAGCAGAAAAATGTTAACAAAGAACAGTCGAAGGGAAACTTATTTATTCAGCCTAACCACTGGAATATGGCTTTTCCTCAAATATTATGCTGCAACAGATTCTCAAACCCTCTTTGTCCTCTGTGTTAACATCCATATTTGTCTCTTGAAACAGAAAAGGGAACGTGGCTATTTTCCCCCTTCCAGGAAGCAAGGACCCGATGCTCTGCTGCTGGCTGGCTCAGCACAGCCTCCTGTGCCTCCTGCATGCCGACAGCACAGCTGCACGCTAAAGCAGGGATGGGAAGGGCGACGGTAAATGGCCTGCTATTAATCCCAGCTGCTAAACAGAAACGATGAGCGGGGAAGAAGATCATGTGCTCACAGCCTCTTGAAGCTGTCACACACTTTGTGTATCACAGGGATTTGTACCAGCGCTGAAAGCAAAGCAAGACTGAAAAGGAGTCTGAAACCTGCAGCGCGGGGAGGATGCTATGCAACCTCCGGAAATCTTACGGAGCTCAATTAGCCTGCTGTGTACATTACGTGACATTTAGGCACACGGCTATAGAGTTCCCATAGATGTTTCCAACCCAAAACTCCCAGAATTCTAACAGCATTAGGAAATTGTTGAGGACAATTAGCCCAGCTGCTGATTATTTCTTAACTGATTCTGGTTTGCCTGGCTGAAAGCTGTTCTGGAGGTCGAGTTGCTTTGCTTTGTACGTAGATTTTGTGTACGTATGTACTGTGTCTACCCAGAAAGCAGCCATCAGGGTCTAACGGCAAAGGGAGACAAGCTGTTTCACAGACTGTGCATGCAGGGGGATAAGGGGGGGGTGTGTGGTTTAAATGCTTTTTTTTTTTTTTTTTTTTTTTTTAAAAGTAGGTCAGGTCAGAGCCCCGACCTGTTTCCTTACCTGCTGAATTGC
>JANHGO010000695.1:0-38799 GCA_024606505.1 Aquila spilogaster
TATACTTATATTGGCTGGAAACATTGCATCATCAGACCTTGATGAATTTTCCACTTGTTTCAGTCTATTTTGGTTTTTATTTTATCACCGATTGCTAAAAGTTTTACTGCGTTAAGTTTCAGACAACATGAATGTTAACACAGCTTTTATTCTGATGTTGGCATGATTCAACCATTATCATGCAGCAAGTGTTAAGCTTCTTTGTCCTAGGAATGTAACAGTTTGTTTAGAAAATTTCCCCCTACATTCAGCATAGTATGTCACGGCAAAATTAAACATTTTATATACCAGTTACACTGTTGTGCACCAAGCAGCAGGGCAACTTGATCTGAATTAGCTTATTGCTACTCAGAAATACTATTTTCGTATAAAATGCTGTTTAACGAATATTTTGATTTACCGCATAATAACTAGAGGGGAAAATATTTATTTAAATGAGGTCGCTGTTACATAAGTTATACGGATAGTTCACATTAAGGAAAAGAAAATGTGAATTAGACCTCTAATGGGAAAATAATGTTATGGGTAGGAGGGTTCTCTATTCCCACTGTGTTCTCCAAGTTATGTTTATTAATCAGCCTCATTGTATATAGTTAGGCTGTATTTTACAGTTCAGTATGTGTTGATTGTCTTATTTTTCTAAGAAGACTATTTAGATTTTTGCCTCCTGTTTATATAACTCATATTGAATTAAAAAACTATCTGGTGTTTATATTAATATTCTGCCTTCATTTTCAATTATAGATCCCATTAAGACTGCCCAAGGGTCTTTGTCACTGAAGGCATATCGGTTGACTCCCAAACTGATGGAAGTTTGCAAAGAAAAAGACTTCTCTCCAGAAGCGTAAGTAATTGAGAAGAATGATTTCTCATGATCTACCTGGGTTATTTGGATGCATGGGGGTACATGGGATGATGAAATACTGCATTTTTAAAATCTCATGTAACAGCACATGCTGGTAAATTGGATGTGTTCTGTGCGATGATAGATGTGTACTGATACAGTCATTGAGAAGGAACAGAAGTCTGACATTGAGCTTTTAAATGAGGCAGAAGCATAGTTGGGACTTGGGCTGATTTTGGAGATGGCCGACAGGCTGGCTGTAACAAACATGGTGAAGGTAGCTGTATCTGGGAACCGGGTCAAAAAATAGTAAAGGAAAAAAAAAAAAGAGGGGAAGCGCAGAGAGAAGGGGAAATAACTGGTCTGTCTTCGAGCTGTTGTTCCCAGAAGGAAAATTGAACAGGTATTCTACAATAGCTGGTCTTCTGTGTTTATTCCAAATGAACTCCCCCGTGTGGACACAATCTTCTTGAGTAAAAGTAAGATAATTACTGTTTCGAAATAATAGTTCCTTGTAATAGATTTAGGCCTGAGTTGTCTCCTTTTTCCCCAAACAGCTTGGTGTTCAACAGCAAAAGCACAAGCACTTATTAAACTTAATTCATTGAGGAGAAACTAAGTATCTTCATTGCTCAGTGTCTAAAGATAATATTTGCATAATAAACAAACAAATCTGGTGCTTAATCAAAAGAAAAAAAAAAGACAAATAGTTTTGTTTCAAGATTCCATACACATACAAAGAAGTTAAGGATTTATTTACTTAGAAACATATATCATGCTTTTATTTCCAGATTTTGTGAAAGGTGTTAGTATCTACTTTATTTTAAAACATTAACAATAGTTGTTATATTTTTTAAAAGTGAACTATAAACTTGTATTTTAATATCCACCATAGAATTTAATTGTTCTGAAACACATGCTGCTTTGTCAATCTAATTTTCATCAGTAAAATTCTTAATTATTTTGCTATTGGGGAAATTGTTTTTGTTGTAGTAGTTATGACTTTAAAGCTGTTTTGATGTTGTATGGTAACTGTTCACTTCTATTTAAGAAACTCTGGTGACAGGGAAAACACTAAAGTATTTTGGAAGGGGCAGAGTTAATCCTGTCAGTGCAGTCTTTTGCTGGAGGCTTTTTCATGTAAGTAATGTATTAGCGAGCAAAGCAGCTGCTTGACTTCTGAGAGTTTTTGTAGAGCAGCTTTTCCTACTCTTTGTAAATGTGAGGTTTTGCCATGCAAATGCTCTCTAACCGAGAGACCTGACTTTTGCTTGCATATGGAGCTCTGGAAATGGGAAGTTTTGACAAAATTGCCTATTTAATGTAGCTGGAGCAACAGTTTAACAAAATGAGCAGCAGAGGTACTAGTTATTTTAATAAATATTTTTAACTTGTTTCACAGTTTGAAAAAAGCAAATATTGCTTACGAAAACATGTTTGAAGAAGTGCCCATTGTAATTAAGAATTCATACCTGATCAATGTGATGTTGTGGGAACTGGAAAAGAAATCTGCAGTAGCCGATAGACATGAATTGCTCAGTCTGGCTAGCAGGTAAGTACTTGTTACAATAATGGATGTATTTTTATTCGCTTTCCCAAGCCACAGTTTAACACCTTGGGTGAAATCCTAGTCTTTTTACAGCCCATGGAAGCTTTGCCTTGACTTTAATGGGGTTAAGACTTTACCCCTTCATGTGTTTTTTTGCTGAAGAAAAAGCTGCGTGGTAAAATGACAGCATTAATTCTAGGACTAAAATCAGCCTGTAATCTGTATTTACCTGTACTGTTTGAACTATGTATCCCTTTCAGTAGTGAGTATTTTCTTCACTTCAGAAAAATACCAGCATTCAGAAAATTAAGGCAGATAATTGTTAGATATTCCTTAGGTGATCCTGTTAATAATTTTAATAAAAAATAAATCACATTTGTCTCACTTTAGTTGCAGGATTCATTTAAAAAAATAGTCTGTCTGAGAAATTGGAAAAAAAGCTCGGACTGATGTTGGTGACAGCCAGCATTAATGATGTCAGAAATTGTTTAAGTAATTTTTTGTTCTTGTAGCACTTTGTCCTGAAAGTACATTTATGATAACAAAAGAGGCATCACCTATAGCAGCGTGATCAGAAGTTCGATGGTAGTTAAATCTTATCTGACACAGTATAGTTAATTTGGTTATTATTGGGCTGATGGGAAAAAAAACAGATGTGGAAAATGATGCAATATCTTGTTGTGTAGAAATGGGATATATTCACTAATAGGTTTCTGGAGTGTAACACTCTTTCTACCTTGATGTATTATCTGCCAAGATTCTGATCTCCACTGTTGACCCTGCCAACCAAAGTAGCTGAATACCAGTGGTCCTTTTCCCCCCCTCACCATGTAAAGCTATTCTGGATTCCATGTTGCTAGTGGTCCATATGTTGCCTGAGTTAGCAGTAGTCTTCAACTCCATTCCATTCTGTGTTTTTTTCCAGAGCTTATGTTCACATGCTGAGGGATCTGACGCTTTTAGAGAAATTGGGCAAGAGAGACTGGATCTAAGATTCCATGCTTGGAAACTTATAAATGTCACAAGGGATATTTAGTCAATAATTTGTCCAGTACAGTTGCTGTGTCTGGAATTAATCAATTGTTGCTGAGATGTGCAGGCTACTCAACTTCTAGGCTTCCTGTCAGTCTTTTTGCCTTGTCAATGCTTTTGCCGTGAGGAATGGGCAGGTACTGGATGTGGATGATGAGCGATTCCTCATGAGCTCTGCCACTTTACTGTGAAAAGGCGAACTGTGCTGAGTACGCAGGGAGGCGTGCAGGTGACTTGACGGTATTGTCCTTTATTGCTTCTGGGACTTTCCTCCTGTTAAAAAGACTACTGAGCAACCTGGATCCTTTCTCAGGCTGTTGCTAGTCACACAGCGAGGTTCTGGAAATGGAAATGAGTTTGAACAGATTCACACAGGTGAAGTTTTTCATTGGTATGTCATCTTTTGCAGTAACTGTGCTGTACTGCTACCATGACTCAAGCTAAAAGACAGACATTTACAAGTTAATTTTCTTACTTACGACGCTGTTGGAGTTGTAGCCTGGTGCAAGACGGGCTTTTGTGGTGGTCCTTTCATTAGAAAAGTGAAGGAGAAAAACATAAATCCAAGAGAAAAAGGAAACTCTCCATTTGTACTTGGGAATCCTTCACAACAGGAGAAAAAAGGAGAGCTTTTTTCTTACTGAATCAAAGTTTTTTTTCAATAGGTGTTTTCTTAGAGCAGTATAGCACTGTTCTTGACAATGACACAGGTGGAAATGGATTCTTGATAAACCTGGTTAAAAGAGACTTTTCAATTAAATGTGTTTCTTTGAACTTGCATAGTTACTCTCCTTTATGCTGGCAGCAATTTCTTCAGCTTACCAAAGACTACTGCTTCCCAGGAATGGGGAATTAATTCAACAGATTCATCAGTTTTCAGCATTCTGTCTCCTGAACTGACTTTTCTGGCAGCATTCTTCAAGCTCTCCTGGTCTATTGGAGGAACTTAAGGTGCTTGGTTTGATTTGAAGCAGACAAAATCTTGTAAATTATCCCAGGGAGTTTATTTGAAGACTACTGTAAATGCATTTTTTTTTTTTTTTTTTAATTCTTTAGAGCTGCTTTTAGTTACCAGGCAGGTTGTGTTCAGTGATGTCTTACATTGGTGTGACTCAACTGGCAAATGAGGAACACTTTAATGTTCATTTATTCTAGGTAGGGTGACTTACATTGCCTACTTAAATATTTAAATCATTTTTACTTGAATTCAGTTAGCAAGATTTCTGTCAAAGAATACATTACCTGAAGTAGGGGAGTTCAAATTACCACTATTCTGGAGTTTTATTTTCATTTTGTATTTCCTTATTTTTGTCATTGGATAAGCTGAAAAATCTTGGATATCAGTGTTCCATTTAAGTTTTTGTGTGTCTTCCTCACTGAACTTTTGCTGCTGCTGTAGATTCGGTTGGTGATAACTTTAAGACTACTTTATTTTAGGTAGGGTGAGGTGTTTTTTTTGCTGTTTTTTTTTTTTTTCTTCCCCTCCTGTCCTTTGGGAGCATCCCTGAACCTTTTTTAATCTTCTGAAGCAATGGTTTTGGCAATGAAATTATTTACCCTTGGTTCTTCTCATCTGGAGTGTTTGTTTCATCAAGATTCTCACATGTTCAGCCACCCACCTTGTCTGAGTTTGAAGCTGTACCTATTTGAGGTACTTTGAATGCACCTTAATACCTTTTTTCCTTTTGAAGTAAATTTGTGATAATTGTATAAAGTAGTTTACTTTTTGGGCATAAATCTGTGTTTCTTTTGTGAAATGTGAATTGACTGGAATATTCTAGGGAAAGAAGTTAAAGGCAAAATAGCACAAAACACAGCTAGCAAGTAATAGCAAGTAAAGGCCTTTTGCTTAAACTGTTATCCTCGTGCTACCCTTAAGGACCAAAATGTCTTGTGAAGACCTTGGAACACTGCCAATCTTTTGATAGAAACTCAGGAATTAAAATCCTGTCAGATAATGTTCCAGATCTTCAGAGAAATAATTACAACCAACTTTCCCATTCTCATCCATCTCTTCCCTATTCTATTGATGATCTAGTTTAAATTAAAAAAAGCTTTTTTGTGGTCTAGCTTCATAATAGGGTTGTTCTATAATATCTCAATTTGTCTCAAGCAATTTTTCTAATAGTGTGCGTCAGTAGAAGCAAACATGTGCTGAACATTTACTGCAGTAACATCTACTTGGCAGAAAGATTTTTCAAACATCAGATGCAGTATTTTTACAGAAGTGACATAAGGAGGGTTACTTTGGCATTCAAAAATAATGTTAACCTTTGTTCATTGTACTGCTTGTTCAGAAATCTGTGTGTTCAACGGATTATTAAGATAATTATGAAAATCTCTAATTTGCAGATGGGGGAAGCTGACACACAGAGGGTAAATGTGTTGCCCAAAGGCACACATCAAAGTCAAAACAGAAAAGGGAATGGAGCTCTGAGACTCCCGACTTACATATCTCATTCAAACAAAATCCTCTTAAAAAGAGCACAGGTTGTATTCAGGCTGAAATGTGGAGATGTAAACAAGTTCTTCTGCTAAGCGGTGGGAACGTTCCTTAGAAATATTTAATCAAAAAGATGTGCTTTGCCCAGCAGTACCTCTCTAATCCACACAACGCTGTTTCGCTCCAGGAGGAGTAATGCTGCGCAGAGTGGCATCTTTCCCATAAAGCAGTGACGGAGAGAGGAGCCTCAGCACGACTGATGAAATTGGAAAACCAGAGCTGTAGATAGAGCTTTTCTTGTGCTTGCTCTTGCTGTTCCCTGTTCTTACTTTCTTTAGCCCAAGATGCAAATAACTGGACCCCACATGTACTTTATTTCATGGTGATTGTGGACAATTTTGGAGGGCCTTTCTTTTTGGATGCCTGCAGCTTCAGCGTTGCTGTTCTCCAACATGAGTTGCATGGATCAGCATGGTGTCTTAGATCTCAGAGGCTGTGTACTCTGCTCCCTTTTGCAGCATGGGTGGCTGAGCTTCTCCAAAAGTGCAAACCATGAGGCCCTGCAAGACACGTGTAGAGAGAGATAAAGCTAATGCACAGGACATGGGAAGATGAGAATGATGGGAATTCCTGCTTCTTTTTGAAACTTCGGTTTCTAACTTGAGGATGCATTGTGGGTGTTTCAGACCTTTAGCGAGTACGTGTGGAGTCCTTTCCCGGTTAGAGATGCTGAGGGAAATGTGGGCTTCATGTGTAGCTCCGTGCTATGAATCCTACAGAAGTGGAGCCAGTTGAGGTTCCAGCCTCCAGCTGCTTGCATCATTTCTCCCCTCCATCCCCATTTCATCTCTACATCCTTCCCGCCCTCAAAGATTTTTTTATTCCCTCATCTGTTTTGGAGTACGGCTGTACAAATAGTTTTGTGGAATAGACTGGTGGAAAAAGTCAGGCTCCCACTCTTCTTCCCTTCCAGCCCTTCCTTCAGTGTCTCTCTCTCTTTCTTTGTTTAAAGAAACCCCAACAGAGGGTGTTTTTGCATTTACAGTAGAGTGTTTCACTGGAACGGTTTAAAGTGTGCCCACGCAAACAGCTGAATCCATACAGCTGAGAGTGCCATAATCCTTGGGCACGGAGGGAGAGGAAAAGATGCTGATGCTGGAACCTTTTAAACCAGCTTTGCTGGCAACAGCAAACCACACCTTTGCTCTTCTAAAACATATCCACAACGGAAGGCTCTGGTGGTATGAGCATTCCCTCATGAAGAGGGAAGCTTGCTTTCAGGTCTTTTAGCCATATCTGTATCCTAACAGCATACGCTCATGCAGTGAATGATAAATGGTTGTGAATTGGTATATAGGTGATGCTTTCTTCTTCCATGGAAGCTAGACCATAATACTGCCAAAGGCAAGGCTCATCAGCCAGAAGAACCAGGTCACTTACGGGTTAGGGATGCCCACTCACAGCTTTCTGTTTCTCATCCTCAGAATTATTTTAACTTCATTTGATAACTGTTAAATAAGGAATTGGAAGTAATCCCTGTGCCAACCACTTGAGTATGTATCTGCCCTTTTTGGTGAAGTGTGATATGGGGAAATAGGGAAATACCCTATCAAGTATAAGGCTGTTACAGAAGAAGTGCTCACACAACAGGTGCGCAGTCACCTGTGTGGATCTTTTGATGCTTAGTATGACGACAATCCTTCTGCTAGGATTTTTCTAATATTTTTCTCTTATAAATATTCACCGATACCTGAGGTAGAGTGATCTTCTAATGCTATCTCAGTGTAGCCATTAAAAATACAATTTCTGTATTACTGGTGCTCTCAGAACAATTTGTCAATGCAGGTCTCCATTTCACTATCACAGAGACTTTTAGGAAAGTGCATCTTTACAGATATGTGAGCAGCAATTACTTGCACTTTTTTTTATTGCATTAAAATGTATTGGGCATTTTAGGTACCATGTAGTGTAAGTTTCGATATCTTCTATGGAAGTGCAGAAGGTAAGGAGATACCTAAAAGAGCTTTTGGGTTGAGTAAGTGTATGGTTAGTTTTATGGGCCGGAGCAATACTATTTAACCTTCTAAATCTCACTCAAATAAACTTCTGCTGAGTAAAACTTACATTGCATGCATAGAGTTTTACAAATTGTTTCCTATTGCCTTCGTATACTCTTGAAGAGATGGAGTAAAAGAGAGTATCAAGCACATGAGACATAAGGAAAAAGCAGGTCCTGTATTTGGAGCATACTTATCACTTCATGTCTCAGTTCACATCTGTTTAAGTTATCTGTTTTTAGATTTTTGTTTCCTTGGCAATGAGAGCAAACGTTATATTACTGTAATGTCTTAACAATAACTCCCTGTTTCAGTATTCTGCTATACTAAGCTGCTCCTAGAGAGATTCACATAAAATCATTTCTTGTAACCAGTTATATTTCATGTGGACGCTATCTGTAAAATAATTATGTATTCCTGATGGTTGCATACCCTGCAAGGCCATTAGTGTTCTGGTGATATCCAGTTCTTACACTAACTCAGTATAATATAAACTCCATAAAAAATGAAAACATGCACACCCATGGCCATGGCAATATTCCACCGTTCTAAATATTATAATGCTTGAAATGTTCAGCTGAAAGGAAGAAACCCTCTAAGAAGTTTAAAAATAATTATTACAGTGGCGCCTTTCTTTCTGCTCTGTAGCTGAAGTCTTCCTCACCATCTGCCCCTGTAGGCAATTGAAGTTTTAAACTATGGCTTGTAAATAAATTGTGCTCAGAAATTACTGATGCAGCCTTTTGTTAGGTGAGCAGGCAGCTCAGCTAGTGAAATAGCTGTTCCAATACTTGTGGATGAGTGCAAGTGTCCTTAGCTACGTTCTCAGCAGGTATCCTCTAATGCCTCTGTGTATTCTGTGTATTACAAGCATCTGTCTACAGTTCTAAATTCTGTGGGCTTGGGGAGTATTTCACACTTGAAAAGGGATGTGTGTAGTATTAGGTGTCTTGTTCCCTTTTCACATTGTGCTGCTATTTCCTACTGGCTCTTCCAGTTAGTTTCCCCAGTCCATAGGACTTAGGGTGGTGGGAGTGCATTGTAAAAGGCGGTAGGAGTCTCATATAATGCAGAGAAACGGTGACTGAGGGATATGATTCTGACATAGAAATGCACCAAACTGCTTTTATTTGAAAGAAACTCCATGAATAGTAGTGGATTTCAGTTGAAGAGGAGAAGGATGAGGTTTAGCTGTTTAGTCCTTGGTCTTCAGCCAGGTTGTACTGGGTGAGGTTTAAATTTGAAGCCAACAGCCTAGCTTCTGATCAAAGGGATCAATACAGAGCAGTAAGTACCCTTCTTTTACTGCACTACCCTGTAAACACAAT
This sequence comes from Aquila spilogaster, assembly GCA_024606505.1. NCBI lineage: Eukaryota > Metazoa > Chordata > Aves > Accipitriformes > Accipitridae > Aquila > Aquila spilogaster. Next base: position 9,254 of record JANHGO010000695.1, read on the forward strand.
CTAGGATGAATACCGTCTCCATGGGCACCAGTCTTTAAAGTTCCAAAACTTAAACTTGGAAACTATACCTTAAGTTCCTGCAAAATACTGAATCAATTGCTAAAAACAGTTACAATAAAAGTTGTTTAACAGACTGCATTTGTCTGGCCAAGGCTGTAGATCGCATAACTGGAACTGGACGCGCCCAGCCTAGCTGCTTCCATGTTGCCTATGATATGGAATGTGGAGTTGGCTGGGCTGGATGCGATCCTCCCTCTCAACAGCTAAGATCAAGTGATTTCTGCTGAACTTCCAGGCATGGTTTGATAGTCTAGTTAATGAGAGAGACCTCTGAAGAGTATTTAACAATCCCTATTGAGCATCAGAAGTACTGAAAAAAAGCCAGAAATAGCTTGAAACTCAACTGTTTGAACACATCTTCTAGAATGTTTTTCAAGGTTGTGTGTCACCACAAAGGCATCAGACTTTCTCTTTTAAACAATTTGACCTGAATCCATAGATCTTGTTAAGCAGAAGGTTTTCATAACTAGGAAATTCTTTGCAAAGACCATAACATTTAAATATCATATTTGTAATGTGGCAGGACACTGTAGGAGGAGAAGCCAGGTAAAATATCTTCAAATACATGCATGATCAAAAATAACCAGGAACTTAATAAATAAATAAATGTGCAAACTCTGCCATTAGTGCAGGAAAGTTTGTCAAGTAACTTGAATTTTCAAGTTCGGTTTCTTAAAAAATAAATTCAGTCTTTCAGGAATGTTTCTTGTATTTCAGTAATCACCTAGGGAAGAGTCTGCAGCTGCTGATGGACAGAGTGGATGAGATGAGCCAAGACATTGTGAAATACAATACCTACCTGAGGAATGTAAGCAAGCAGCAGCAGCAGAAGCACCAGGTTGGTAACAGAGAAAACCTGAACGAGAAGACTTTCTCCATGAAATACAGTTTTGGGGACTGTTATCTAAGACAAATGGTTTTGGATTTGGATCTGGATCTAAGCAAGATAAAATTTTTACAGAAATGTATCCGTTAAGTAGAGTCATAAAATGTTACAGCTAGTGGGGAATCATCAAATGAATTCAGTTCTGCTGACACACAATGGGGATTTGCCTGTCTTTGCTATTTTATGTGTTTGTTAGTGATCTGTGATAAAAACAAAGTCACTTGATAGATATACTGTGGACATAAGGATTAGAGGATTAGTAAATGAGATGAAAGAACAGTACAAGTGAAGTGTTCCAAAGCAAACTGTATTTTAATACCATCATATATAGTCCTCCAAAGAAACAGTCCATACCAAAAAGACAGCAGAGTGCCCTCTTATCAGAAACGACATTTGAGTCATTTTTTATGTCCGTAGATAGTGATACTGATGAGGTGATGCTGGCTTTTAATTCCTAATGCCAAAAGAGCTGTTTAAAATCCAGAAGACTCTGGTTAGGGAATCCGGAATGAGAAGAACAGCTCTAGGTAATCCTGCTTGAACAGAGGGGTTAGACCAGATGATCTCGAGACCTCTTCCAGCTTTCAACCATGCTGTGATTTTTGAGACAGTTGCTTTACCAAATGCAGCAGCAGCAACTGAAGCAATACCATGTCTAATTAGAGAAGAATGCTGGCGAATTGGAAAAAAGCTCTATGGGAATGATTTAAAAGCCTTGAAAGCAGATATTCACGAATGCAATTCACTTCATGTGATAAATTTGTGTGTAAAATTAAGGAGTGACCTGCTTACTCAAGAAGTACCTGCAAGAAAAATAAATTTGAACTCTTTAATGTAGCAGACAGAGATATAACAAGACTTAATGTTGGCTGGTTGAAATTGGACCAGGCTGGTTTATGGATAAAGTATTGCAGTTATTGCTGCACAAAGTAGCTAGTTATTAAAAAGCATATCTGTGTTTCATGTAAAATGCTTTATCACTGACTATTTTAAAATCAGAATTGGCTTTTTTTTTTTTCCTTTCCACTTAAGTAGAGCTTGAATAGGGATTACTTTAAGGAAGCAGTACGTGAACAGTGGCCTCTCCTGGCTTTGCAATTCCTGAGGACATAGAATCTTCCTGCATGTTATCTTCACAAGAATTATTTTTCTTTGCTGCCTATGTTCTATTCAAGGCATAGAACATAGAAAGATGGCATGCACTTCAAAGATTTTGTGGATAACAAGGGGTTCTGTTTATTTGGAAAAGCAGAGCAAAGTAGGTTCCATGGTGTCTCACTTCATTTCTTTAGTAACTATAACTGCTTTAGTAGTGGCTCATTGTGACATAGTTAGTGGTCTTAACTTCATTTTTTAAATGGAGTGATTATGATTAAGAGCAAGCCGTTTCAATAGACAATAATAGGCAGACTGCTGAGAAGTGATTGGGGTAATGCAAAGAAAGAAGAAACTACATGAAATTCACATACAAATATGGACATTTAGTATTTTATTTTTAACTATGTCCAAAAAGATGTATTTGTCACTACTACTGGAAAAAAAATTACTTCATTTCAGTATGCCACCAAGTATGAACTGTTCTCTTGTGCACAGTTATGTTTAAGTAAGTGAGAGAATATACCCTGTACAATTTGGCTTGTTTATTTTAAAGATTTTTTTTTGTGTTGAATATGAGGAATTTGGACAAAGCTTATGTTAATTCCTGGCTCTGACACCTAGTACTAAATCTCACGTATGTGTTTTTGAATGTATGTAGTTCTGTGAGTGCAAATGTTTTATCCAGTAGATGAAAAAATGATTAGCCTTAATTTTTAAGAAGTTCTAATAGTCTGCATGAAAAAGAGACACGCTGAAAACAAATGCCAATATTTTTTAGTAGCAGATTAATTTCTACGGACTGCTGTGTCAGTATATCATTGGATAACCTGCAAAGAAATGACATCTGTGTGGCAGAATATACGAATAACCTGAATGGAGAATTGAGCCATTATGCTTTGTTTCAGCTACTGCTTTGTTGTGGTTAGAGTTAATACCTTTTGGTTTAAAATACCTTGTTTAATCAAGTTCTCTTCCCCTTTCATATTAATGTTGTTCAGACCTTTAGCTTACGTAGAATTGGATATTTCTGTCTTATCCTTGTATATCTATTTGAGGCAATGGCTTCTCATACCTACATATTCCAACCTTGTTTTCCATTTTTGCTTGGAGAAATGGAAGCTTTTATCTAATATGCTATAATCTTTTCATCAGATATGGTATTTTCCTCTGAAAAAAATCATAAAAATGATCCCTACCACTTCAGTACCGCACAGTTTTCCAGTGCCTCACTTCTTTCAGGGGCCAGCTTGAAGGAAGAAAATAAAAGCACTTGTTGCCAGTGAATTGAAACTAACTGAATTTTATTTTGGATTATCTTTTAGAGCTGGGCTACTTTTTCACTTGGTCATTTTGTTTCTTATATAAGGGGGGTATTTGAAATTCCCTTGACTCTTTACCTTGTATGGATAAGTAGAATTTTGAAAATGTACTTGCTAGTTAAGCAAAGCGCATCTGAAAAGAAGAACTTAGCAGTGCTTTGGAAATCCTGTTGCATTCTGTTTCTGTTGCTTTTTTCCAGTACCAGCAGAGACGTCAGCAAGAAAATCTACAGCGTCAAAGCCGAGGAGAAGCCCCTCTGCCTGAAGAGGACATCAATAAGCTTTTTAAACCACCACAGCCCCCTGCCAGAATGGAATCACTCCTTATTGCAGGTAATATTCCAGCAGTCTTTCTGACTCATCTTTTCACGTATGAATGTTACCCTGGGAAAAACTGCAGTTGTTAACCCTAGAAAGCATCTTAATTTTTTGTTACCTTTGACACTATGGTGTTATATTTTGGTGTTGGTAGCGTTCTAAATACTGTTCTTCATTTGGTCAGAGGCACTGGATGGAGCAAACTGCGATACCCAGCCCTTGTGTCTGAAGCATTCCAAAAAAAGTGGCTAAGATAAACAACTTCATTGCTAGGAGGCAGTCCATGCCTCTGTTAGAAAGTGAGCTTCCACACGTAGAACAATTCTAAACCATCTAGGGAAGTAACTGAGGCATATTACAGATACTGGTATGAACATACACGTTTTTATGAAATTGGGCTGCTGTGTTTAACCAAAATGGCTGCGTTTAGCTAGCATAAAATCGGGCCACTGTGTTTATCCAAAATGGCTGAGTATAGGTTTATACTTGATGTATGGAGATTTTCTCAGTTTATTTCTTACTCAGCCATCATAGCTAGCCTGTGTCTGACCATCTGTGCTTCATGGGTTGCTGGAAAAGGGCAGGAGCAACAACAAGAGCCTCTTCCTGGCTCCATTCTGAGAAGCTGAAGTGGGATTTGAAAGGAGAGCTGGAGAAATGCCCTATGGAGCATGGCTTTTCTGCACAAATTGGAGTAGCAACTGCTACAGTCAGTAAGCTGCTCTCTGCACTCATAGCCCGTCTCCTCCCTCAGCTCCACAAGTTATGGGGTATACAGCTGAGAGGCAGGAATCAATTGCTTGGGCTGGGATCTTTTTGAGTCAGAGCGGAGCACCTGTCTGCCTCATTATCTGCGGCTCTAAGTTATTGTGACCATCTCTAGGTGTCAAAATGACTGTTGCAGAAGCTGAGAATGTTGCTTTTAACTTAATATAGAATTGGGCTCACTTCTTTGATTATAGTGGCCAGAGTTCTAGGGTCTTCCGTCAGAGTTCTTCTATCTCTCCACCCCCAAATGTGAATGAAAATATAAATGGGAACAAAGCACAGGTGTTTTTGGTTGTGTTTCATCCTCAGTCTGTTCAGTTTCTGGTGTTCTGCAGCTTATAGCCACAGTTTGCTACAAAATTCAGTGCCTGCCCCTTCCCTCCTGAAAGAGCAAAAATAGCTGGGACCTCACAGAGAGCAGAAAACCTAGATGCACTGCTAAGTAATATAAGTTTGGAAAATGTCATAGGAAATCCATTTTCTTTTTTAAACTATGGGAGGCTTTTCAGCTTAGTTAGCTATCACCATTGTTCTGTACTGGAAGAAAATTAAACAGAAGTCTTGGCAGTTAGAGTACAGAAAGTGAGTGATTTGGCATAAAAAAAAATAATTATTAAGTCTTCAGTTTTGGAATGTCCAAGAGATTTAAGGTAGTACTGACATCTTTTCATACTGCTAGTAAATGTTCCTTTTAAAAGAAATAATGTCCTTGATTCATTATTCAATCCAGAGTCTTTCAACAAACCGTGGTTTAGATAGCTCTGAACAGTTAATGAATCCTAGGAGCAGTAAAGTATTTAAACACTCAGCTTTAGCATAGCTTAGAATATGCAAAATAAGTGTGCACACTTGTGTTATGACAGTGATAGCTTAATGTGAATCATCTCTTAGGAGGAATTAAAAACTATTAAAGGAGAAACAAAGCTTTCAGCCAAAGCACTCTCTTCATTTCTTTTTTTACTATAGTCAAGGGAAGAATTGGAAGCATCTACTTAAATTTAGATGAATTAAAGTTTGTGGATAAAGAATAAAACTTAGCTTTTTTGTCTCTGAGGCATTTAAAAACTTTTCAAATAGAGCATTAGCTTGAGAGTTTATTGGGCTTCTAAACAGTCTTAATTTTGATTAAACTGGCTTCTTGTTTTGCTATTCCTAGCTAACTAGGGAAATAACTCGTAGCAATGCTTGTATAAAAGTGTTTTAATGGGCATATTTGATTTGTATAGCACTGACAAGTCTTCATACCCTGATGACTTTTGAAATAGCTAACAAAGTGAAATATTAGGTGAAAGAAAAAGCGTAGAAATTGTCAAACAGGAGTACCACAATTTTCAGTGTTAGTGGAAAATATTTGTTATTATAACATTTTAATAGGGACTGCAGATGCACAGAAGCAGTCTTGAAAATCAGCTATGTAGTATTTTTAGAACAACTAAATTTCAGAGCAACCAAATTAACTAAATCATTAGTTAATATGATTAGGATTCTGATACAGCTACAAGAATTGTTTGTTCTTTTTATTGTCATATGTCTTTTAAGAAATCGTAAATAATACAACTGTAGGAAAATTATGAGGTTTTGAGCATACTAGTTTACCTATTCTACCAATTTATTCTTCTTTCCAAACCTATTTGGGAATATTGATGATGTGAATTCCCAAGTGTAGAGTATTCAACCTGTTTTGGTTGCTTCTCTATGTAAATCGTATATGATCTGTGATCTTTGCTGCTTTTAAAAAATCATATTCTGGGATGTCTTTTCTGAATTTGAAATTGACAAGGTTTTAATCCTCTCTTCTATTGACAGGTCAAATTAATACGTACTGTCAGAATATTAAGGAGTTCAATGCACAGAACCTGGGAAAGCTTTTCATGGCTCAAGCTCTCCAAGACTACAACAATTGAAGAAACTTTGCTATAACCTTCAACAGAAAGAATTTTACAGTTCAATACTGTTTGTGATCCTGTTGAAAACTTTGTACAGTGGGAAAAGAATCTTGTAAAACAATCACCTTGGTTTGTGCAGAACTCTCCACTAAGAAAAATAAAAGGCAAACTTTAATGATATTTTAGTATTTCCTTATTTGTTGGCCATATTGGACTGGAATTCTCTGGTCATTCAGGTTTTCTAAGTGCTTGGCGGTTATTCATGTTTAGTCATAGCAAATAATACAGGTTTTATTTAACTTGGAATCTGAAATACAAACAAATTATTACAAATGTTCAGTATAGCTGACTTTACAGAAGAAATTTAAGATTTCCCAGTTTTGGTTGAGAACTTACAACCATAATATGCTAGTCACATGGAACGGTTGTTCGTTTTCACTTTAATCTGTTTGGACAGTCTGGTGCAGTGGACCTTCCATACTGCAAATACCTCATGGACTTCACAGTTGGAACATACAAATCAGTATTCCGTGGAGACTGATCCCCACGATGTCATGCTAGGCTGTGTTCCCGTTTTCTGTTGCCACCACCAACTACACTGAAACCCAATGATCCTGCTGAAATCTTCATGGAAGACGTTGTAGAATTAATTAACTTGTAGTAGGTAGTGTGGTGTAAGTGGACGTCATACCTATTCTGCATTAACTTTACCATCTGCACACGCACTCGTTCCTGAACTTGAGCTACTTTGCTTTTAACAAGAACATTAATTTAAGTGTTTAATGCATGGCAGTGCACACATGTTACTGTTTTTTAAAAGAAAAAGAAGACGATAAAATTCTTGCCTGTCATGGTGTTATGAGTCCTGGGAGCCTAAAATGGCTGCAAGAATTTGGTTTTAGTCTTTCATAATGAATAACTTCTTCTAAATACAAACCAAGTATGGAAAATTTCAGCCTGCAAGGTGAGTGTTTTGGAAAGTCAGAAGTGTGTGAAAACGGAGGTTAGATCAGGAACTTATTTTTGTCGGTCTTAACTATAGTGCTTGTGGTATTTGTGCAAATATGTATGCAAATTTTGTTCAGCCCTCAAATACCTGGCAAATTGCCGGTCTGATCTTTTTATCTTGGAAGCTTTAGGCACCCTTGTGTTTATGTTCATATGGTGAACTTATCTGAAAACAAAAATCTGTTAAATGTCCTGCTACAGTGCACATTATTTTTGTTTTCTGTATCAGTAGTATTTAAACTGTGTTAATTTTCTAGTTTTCTGAAGGGCCGGAAAATCCCCACTGCAACAGAAGTAGGAGCAGATAATTAGGATAAGATGGGACGTTTGAAGTAGAGGGGAAAAAATGATCTTCTGAATAACTGGGAATAAATGACTGTCTCTTTAGTGGCTGTATATAGAAGGAGAAGTAACATTAGATATACTAGTTCTGCAAAACAGGTGTTAGCAGAATGAATACTTAGAATAGGTTCAAAACAAATTGTGTGTTTTGAATCCTTTAAGATTGTGGATATAAATGAGAGAAAGTACAATAACCTGCTGTGTTGGAGTTTAACGAGATCAGTGCGTTTATAATAGCTAAATTGAACATGAAAAATGTCAGCTAAAGCATATGAAGAAATACGGAAATCTTCAGTAGAGTCTCAGGGCTTCTCAAGGTGTATGGATTTGAGTCAGGTGGGGAAATAAGCTACAATAGTAGGTAAGGAATAAATAGATTTTGGAAGTGGTTTTTGACTCTTCTATTCTGAATCACACTTTGGTCATCTGCCGTGGTGAAATGAATTAGGGGAAGCCTACCTGAGCCAGGCAGGTGGAGTCAATTGAAGCTGTCAGTCTGTAAATGAGAATCAACAGCTGTGGGGATTAAGAATTAAAGGGGCTATGTGTCCATGCTGGGTTTGATGTCAGCTTTCTTCACAATCAATATGTTCCTGGAATTTAGCTCTTACTCAGTCCGTTCCTAAAGTAGTTGAGCTGGCAGCTCATTCTACGTAGACAAGTCCTTTCTAATTATCACAGCACTATCTGTTTTTGGCTGTGAAAGGCTTCTAATGCATATGCAGCAACAATAGATATGCAGTGACATTAAAATCTTTTAAAATCACCCCTAAACAAGTTAGAACTTCTCGACCCAAAAACACAGTGTTTAGTATTGAAAATAAACGTTTTCAATACCTGCTCTGGTCTCAGTTTTCCATACTTCTTCATTTTAATAATGCAAAGATAGTTCATTTTAATACTTGTAGTGAGCTGCAGCACAGAATCTTTTTTGCTCATGGTATTACTCTTCTCAGCAGTGCGTCGTGATAGGACGAGGGGAAACAGCCACAAACTGATGCATAGGAAGTTCTGTACAAATGTGTGTGGGAACTTCTTAACAGTAAGGGTGACGGAGCACTGGAACAGGCTGCCCAGAGAGGTTGTGGAGTCTCCTTGTCTGGATGTATTCAAGACCCACCTGGACGCCTACCTGTGCAACCTGGTCTAGGGAGCCTGCTTTGGCAGAAGGGTTGGACTAGATGATCTCTGGAGGTCCCTTCCAACCCCTACAATTCTGTGATTCTGTGATTCATAGGTTTCTATACATCCCATAAAGATCCCTCACAGAGAGGAACTGCATAGCAGAACTTTCTCATGTTGTACGTGACTCTTTCAGAGACAGTTGAAATTTTTTGCTGCCCATCAGCGTTGACTGTTCTTTTTCCCATCAGTGAACTTCTCATCATTCTGGCAAGCAAAGCCTCTGCACTGAGCTCCCATCTCTGTCACGTGTCCACAGCTGATGTATGTGCTCAAGAGCAACAAAATGTACGATTTCTTTTTCTGGTTGCTTGATATTTGGAATCTTCACCAGTATAGCTCTCAATTTACTGTGATGATGCCTCTGTTCCACTGCTACTGTTAGGGTGCACTAATTGTACTCATAACTGAGCCCATGTGGGAAGTGAAATACCATCTCCCTTGGTGGTAACGCTAGCCCTATGTTGCACTGCAGTGACTGCATGCTTACAGGGTGGTGAAGTCCTTTGCCCCAGCTCCCTTTTCATGAGCAAATAGAGCATAAAGGTGTTGGTATAAGGCAAAGGTGAATGCAGATGGTGTTGCATAGATGAAAAGTTATTGTTCCTGTAGTTGGAGGTGATGCCCTCCATGAGGAGTCAGAGTACTGAACTGTGAGTGGACCTGCTCTTAAACAGAGTGGAATAGGTTAATCACAGAGCCTCTCTAATGCTCTGAAATGTGTCTGAGTTTGTGTTATCTTCAGGACAGGCAACAGGAAAAGAAGCCACACTTTGGACCATCTACGTGGTTAATCTAAGAAAGCAGACAATTCCTTAGATACCGTTAACTGCCATGGTTGTTAGCAGTGACTAATCCTTAATGTTTGAAGAAAATGAAACCAAATGGCAGAGAGCTTTTCTCTAATCCAGACATACTTGGTGTGCCTTATCTCTACATCAAGTTATGAAGTGGTATTCCATTCTCCTTTTGGACCAAATTCTATCTTATATTTCTAAGTATTCTGCAGGAAACTGCCCACATGGGGCAAACCAGGACTTCTTTATCCAGTTATTCAATATACATTATCATGTTCTTTCATCTTCTCAGTTCCACGCAATATTCCCCCAAATGCTTAAACTTTTTAGGACCTGAATTTTACCTTCTCTGCATCCTGTTGCAAGTTTGGACTTCTGTGCAGAGTTGAACAGAACTACTGTAAGGCACTGCCAGATAAGAGCAGCTAGTGTTGGTGCGGCTGTTCACACCTGCACAGAGCGCATGGTACAGAAGGGCTGTCATGTGGATGTCCTGGTTTGTGCTAGCAGAGGTGCTGGGTGGAGTTGGCCGTGGCAACCAATACACTTGTAAAGAACATCTGATCTTCGTGCTCATGCTCCTTGTGCTTTGTAAATTCCTGAGTGCGGAGTCATTAATCTTCTTGTTGGTCATTCTTGCCTGATTTTTTTTTTCCTTCTGATGAGTTTTGGATGTGACAAATCACCAAAGACAATCTGAGACATCTCTGAGGAGCAAGTGCTATGTAATGGTTCTTACTTGATAGTCTAAAGGACTGAGAAAACTCTTGGCGCTCTGTTAAGGAGTCATTAGGAGCTGGTGATGCAAATAATAACACCAGCCTAAATATGCACAATGTGTGCAGTAAGAGAAACTGAATTGCTCTCTGCAGATCTGCTTCACAGCCAGTTTGTCAGCCCTGGGGTGAAAGACATACCCTTCCTTGTGATTTTCTATGCCGGTGCATTTTCTTTCCTTGGTTTTTATACTTGTTTATAATTTTCTTCAGATTTTGTCCACAGCTTGTTGATTTTTAAGAAAAAGATGGTGCTGCTCTAAGTCCTCTGATGTCTGTCGTTATGTGCTTCACTATGGAGTGAGTTCCTCTGGGCAGGTTTGTGTGCGATAGGAAAGATATTTTAAACTTTTTGAGCGGCACGTCAAATTTGCAATGGAAGTTTTGGATCGTTGCTCCAGGTGTGCTCCCGGGTTCACCTCTCTCATGCCCCTCATCTTCAAGTGTGTGGGCACTGAGTGCATTGGCACTGCTTGGAAGACACTGGTACTACTACTGGGACTTCACCAGAGGAAGTGATTTGAAAGCTTTTCGCACCAACTTTACAACTGGAAGGCAGTTTGGGACTGGTTTGTTGCTGTTTTTTTTAATCTTTTAATTGATAGAACAGATTGCTGTTCACACAACTCATCATAGCTGAGCAGTAGTGAACTGTGCTGAGCTGTAGAAGGTGTCTTGAAAAACAGCTTTGGCAAAAGGCTCCTTAGTGAGAAAAAAGGCCTTATTTCAATTAAAGACAACATATATGTGTGGTAAAAATGACCAGATCCATTTTACAACGATATCAAAAGGCGTTAGTGTCAGTAAACAAGGAAGGGCCGCCATGTATTTATCCAGCAGAAACAAAACTGAAGACTTCAAGAGCTTTGTAAGATGAAAAGGATGCATACGATGAGGATCTACATTCTGTTTTAAATGATCGATTTATTAATCTGTCACCATCATTGATAGTGGTGTTAGATAGAACGATGCATCATGCTCTTGATTTTTTTAGTGTATGCCTAGATTTGAGCAATGCGACGGTATGGTTTCATCCTTTTTTATGTCTCCATAACCGGATGGACTGAGAGTCATACCCAACAGACGGGAAGCTGAAAGCTGATGGAAAAATTCAGGGGTGTCATCCCACAACCAGTGTTCGCATGCTCGTGTATCCTAACATTTGGCAGCATGTATCTGAAAGATTTACAGTAGGTTTCGTCTGTCACTAATTTGTTAATTTGTCTTTTTGTTGTTCTGAAATCTTTCGCTTGGCTTTTAGCATTAGTAAATTTAATTTTTAGATTGCAGAACAAGGCACGAATATATTTAACTGGAATGCAGTAGCGGCAATATTCTTGCCTATTTCAAGCTGTGGTAATAAATATGCCTGAAAATGGAGTCTAAATCATAATGACCAATTTATATATTTTAGGACAAGAGGTAAACAATATGATGATGAACGCTGCATTACACCGGATCGTAACACTTGAGCAGTTTCTGCTTTCGACCAAATGTGTGACTTCCATACGGATTATTTCAGCTTACCTTAGGCAAAAAGCATAGCATGTAGTCAGGCACATCAGCGTTACTAGCTGTAAAAAAACTGGTTTCCAGAAGGATTAGTAATTACGAGTTCTGACAATGTTAACAGCTTGTTTACATGGACTACAAGGTCTTACTTGATTTAATCACTTTTAACGTGACTCTTGATGCCATTAGGCATTCATCAGTGGAAAAAAAGTAATAACTTGCAGTTGATGGAAGAGCAGTTTCTACAGTTGCATATATGAGCACATATTCATGGAGTTGCCTTCTTGTGGCTTTTTGGTCTTCTTAGTTCAACCACAAAGAGCTGTTCCCATTGACTCCCACACACAACTGCCACAGCACCCACAGCTCCTCCCAGAGTCCCTTCTCCTCCTTGAGCAGGTGTGGGTCCAGTCCTTACATCCCCAGTATGGCTCCTGCCCAGCCACACTAGCAGCCTTCCAGCAGTACTCAGCCCCTGCCAAGTTGCTGCCTCAACAAAATGCCTCGGCCTACTAATCTACCACATTTTAACTGAATTTGGCCATTGAGTTTAGAATTTAGAGTGTTGTTAAGACAACATCACTGCGTATGCCCTATTTCTTTAGCAAAGCTCGATGTAAGCCTTTGCTTGCATTGCTATCAGCTGTGCATATTGCGGGCAAAGAGCAGAGGAGGCTGAACACACTCAGGGTCACATGGAATTGGCATAGTCATGGGGTGGGTAACAGATTGCGGCACAATGAGCTACTTGGAAATGGAAAGCTCTCGTTCGCTAATTGGTTTCTGTAAGACTTTAATGACTCTTTAATGAATCCTCAATGAATCCTCACTCTGAAGGGAACGTTTTCTAATTGGGAAGGGAGAATTTAACTTTATGGAAAGGAAATATGGGGATCAATGAGAAGAAAAAGAGTTTCTGAATCGAACACTAAAGCAGTAATATGCTCACCAAGTGCCTGGATGGTGGCTGTCTACAAATGATGTGCATACATCCGATAGCATTTGCTGTGGTTAACGGTTCTTAATCACAACGCTATTAGAAGACACTTCTCTTGAATATTTATGTTATTTTTCAAATAAACGATCACTAGAGTGGTACTAGTCAGGCATTTATCTGAATTTCTCATCCCCTCCGTGTGCAGCTGCTGCTTTCTGTCCTGGGACAGCTGAATCTGCTTTGCTCTCGCTCAAAGTAGGAGGGTTTCCCCACCAAAGGGGACAAGAAAAGACCACAGGCCATGGGCTGAGCATTCCCAAAGGAGGAAACCGCCACTCCCGGTGAGAAGCTCGTCCCTGCCTGTGGTCTCCTAGCCATAAACCTCCAACTCCCACCAGACACTGGCTGTGAACTTGTCACTAATTACTGGAGTCTTGGTGTTGGTAGACATAGGTGAATAATTTCCTTATGTAAACAGCAGCTCTTCCTGATACGAAACATATGGGCTGCTTCATCGCTTGCAATTGCCAGGCAGTGGAGGTGTGAGCCTAGCAGGGGTCCTGTGTCTGAGCCCCGATTCAGCAGATCAGATAAATGATCCAGGCACGTCCTTCAGCCCCATGCCCTGTGCAGTGAGAATAGGTTCTGGCTCTATTGTATTTATGAAGTGTAAGCTCCTTAAGACTGATGCCATCCATGTCTGTCATACGCATTTAAAGTGCTTAATGTGCTCAATCCAGTCCATGCTCAGCAGGTTCTTGATATCATTTGGAGCATATCTGCTCCAAATGCAATCTGAGCATAATTGCCTGATTATTACATCTTATGGAGAAAATGATTAGCCATTAAAAGGTTGTATGCCGAGCAGCTGGAGGAAGATTTCACTGACATTTGAAGTTTTTCCTGTCTCTGGAGGGCTCAAATTTCCATAGTTTAGGGAAGTGGATTTTGCCGTATGAAGCTGCGTGGGCTCTGTTCTGGGGCTGTGTCGGATGCAGTTATCCCTCTGCCTTAGAGCAGCAGCACGGTGCAGGTACCTGTGACACAGCCCTGATAACAGGAGGTAGCAACAGCTGATAACAGGCCTCTTTGCTACTTGCCAAGCAGCAAAGCAGGGCTGAGGCCAGAGCGTGGGGATGTGAACACCCCTATCTTGTAACCCTATCGGCCAGAAAAGGTCTTTCTGTCTAATCTCTCCTTAGCACCTGCTTTTAATTTCTTAGCCTCTTCATTCTCTAATTAGCACATCACTTCATTTTCATCCACAGTCTGTGCTTTTTCAGCCTTACTCCTCAGTCATTGTCTGAATTTTCAGCAGATTTATTGCCGAAGCTCTAGTTTAACTTTATGGGAGCGTTAGAGCTCTTCATGTGAAGCTGCAGTTTGTTTTCTCAGTTTTTTTTCCCTGTAACCTCAGTCTTGGAAATAGCTGAATCCCTTGAGCAAAAGCTTCCCAAAAAAGATCCCATTAGTCAGACAGCTAACATCAGGAATGCTTAGTTTGAATTGTTCAAAGTTATCCTGAAGCGGAGTATTACAATGGAAAATGTTAAGTAGCCTCCGCATAAATGCGGCTACTTGTGCTGCCATTAATAACCTTGGCCTTGTAGAGAATGTTCTTGTGCTGGCTAAATTAGATTAACCAGTAAATTTTCTCCATCTTTAATGTCCATCAGATTTAAGACTTTTGGGCTTAAGCCTATTGCCACTAAAGCTGGCGGTAAAACTCTGCCGGTTTCTGTGTGAACGCGGACTTTTCAGGAATGATGTCAGAATTCTGTACTGCTGAAATCTGTGAGCATTAAGAATACAAGAAAATGAACATTACGGTGCAAAATTAAAGCGAACGGCCTTCAGAGTAAAGTTAAGCGTGAACGAGGACGCGTATGGCATTTCAGTCAGTTTTAATGTCGGCTTGTAAAAACCTTTAAGTATATTAAGAACACAGGAGTCCCCACGGCTTCTGGTAAAATTACATTTTTAATATTGTAGAAAAAATGGTGTGATGAAGAGTTCAATTCCGTTTTTCTGAATGCTTCATATATCTGAAAAACTGCAGCTCCTGGGAGAGCATAATACAGTATCTACAATCACATTCGTATTTAATGTTTTATCATTGCAGTTCTGCCTACCGCCTGCACCTTATTCCATCTCCCCTGTATATGCTGTGGTGGTGCTCAGATGTAAATAGCTTTTACCATTCCCTGGCAAGAAAGCCATTTTGGGGACATGGTCTGCTAAAGAACGTGAGTGTAAGCTGCTGCCCTTTTCAACTGGTGATCGTTGCCGATAGCAGTGGGTAAACAAGCTGTGTCCTGGGCTCTTAACTGGCGTATTGCCTCTCAGCACAGGGATATGTGCTGTACCTCTAAGCAGAAGCAAGAGGCTTACAGGTTTAAAGTGCTGAGATGTGTTGTTCTGTATCTGTACATACTAGGCAGTTTTTTTGTCCCATTCAACTGAAGTTGGAAGCCTTGCCAACCACGGCTGGAGAGTTGGAGCCCATTCCCAGCAGAAAAGAGAGCTGATATCCCGCTAAATGTGAAGGGACGGGGTGACATCTGACCCGAAGGTCTGTCCTCACACTCGTATCTACCATGCAGGGGACTCATAGCAAGTGCCCAGCAACGACTGCCCTGCAAATGAGCTCAGCTGGGACCGCTCTGCTGAGCTGAATGGGAGACCCTGTCTGGAGCTCGCTTGCCGCTGGTTTTAATAGCAGCAGTCTCATCTTGGTGTAGGGGGCTTTAATTGTGCACATCCCCATTAGTGCTAATAGAATCCTGCACCTGAAGTCCTGTGTACAGAGATGAGACCATAAATCTAAGGTTACAACCTCATTAAGGTTGTTTATTTCACGTGTGATAGCTCCCCTGCCACCAGGATACCTTAATTCATGACTTTATTTATCCCTTTGAATGAAGCCTCCTCATCTCCAGATCGCAGCTGCCTCTTCTGGGCCATGCCCTGAGAGGGCCACTCATACTTTTCTCCACATGTGTTGCTCAGCTTGTCAAACACTCCAGAATCCATCTCCAGAGAGCTACTGGGAGCCTGATATAGAGAGATTATGGGTGCTGGGACCTGCTGCTGGGCTGTGTCTCATCAAGATTTACCACTGCTTTTGGAGATGTGGCTGTACTCGGAGTCCCCCATGGCAGCGGCACCAGGAGGTGCAGGAGGGCACCAGGGAGTGAGTGGCTGTGGCACGTGGAAGGCTTGGGAAAGGGCTCTGAAATAAAAGCAGGGAAAGATGGAAGGTGGGAAAGCCAGGAGAGGGCTGGGGCTGGCAGAACCGAGGAGGGGAGATGTTTCCTGAATGTCAAAACCAGGTTTAAGTCTCACGTAGATGGACTCCTCAGTCATCTTCATGTTGTCTTTTCAGACCTGAATCTCTTCTGTCTCCAGACGATGTTGTATATGCCCATAACAGGGCCGTTTTAACTTACAACAAATAGCAGATGACAAAAAAAATAAAGCTGTTTTATTCTAACAGCCTTTGTTTTGACCATTTTATTTTCTCAGCGGGTGGTTTTGTTCACACTTGCCATCTCCAAGACAAGGCTCTCTAGGAGTGCTAGTAACCTCTGTGTCCATCACAGTTTGTCTCAAAAAGTCTGGATTGCCAAAGAGATTAAATGAGGTCTGAACATCCTAAGGAGGGATACATCAAGGTTAATGGTCTTCTGAGAGTATTAGTCTTTTCTGACATGGAAGTGTTAAAAGAACACAAAACCTGCTTGAGGCAGTTGAATATTCACAACTGTTGTGCTCTCAGCAGTGAGTAGTGGAGATGGGGAAGGGAAGCAAGCGCATGTTTGTCAGTCATGCTGGTATATGTGGGCCAGAAGATGTAAGAGGAAATGTGAGGAATAAGAAAGCAATAATTTGCTAGGACAGAAATGAACCTGACTTCAAGAAATGCATACATATGAGGAAGATGTTGAAGACAGATGCAAATGTGGATTTTCATACTGTTGTATGGGGAATAGTCCTGAGTGGAGGAAGCTGGAATTAGGTAGAAAATCTGACGTGAGTAGATGGGAGGCAGTGGTGAGCATTCTGCTGCAAGCATTTGGCCAGTGTTGGTGAGCTGGAATGAGGAAGCTGAGATTTGAGCAGAGACAATGTTGAATTGGTGGAATGGGAAACCTTTTCCTAGGCTGTAGTTATTTATCCACAGATGCCTTCTGGAGAGCCAGAGTGTGTCCCTCCAGAACCTAAGCCCAACATTCACCAAGGCTCCATAGTCAGTGTCCCCCACACCACCCAGTGGCTGCTGCTTCTCGCTGTGTGTCTAAGTCTCAAACTGATTAAGCTTTAATAGCATTGCAGAGCTTCCACTTTGCTTTTGCATTCAATTTTCAACACGCGACTTGCAGTTAATTCACAAGGGTGGTTAGCATGGTCTGAAACCATTTGAAGACAGATCCAGATGAGGCTGCAGCAGGTACTAAGCTCCATGTTTTGCACTGAAATGATGTCCAAGCCAGAACTTCTTTCTCTTGTTCTTTCCACTTCCATTTTGTTCTCTTATTCATTTAAGTAGATAATTAAGACACAATTTGCCCCCAGATACCCATTCCATCTGCAGGTGTGTAGCACCCTGTGCAACTGGACCTGCAGCAGTGACCTCAGAGGTTTTTTTAATTGATTTCACGGCTCAATTAATAGAGACAGCTCTGAGATTTCGGGTGCGCTGAATGTTTTTGCCTGCTGCGCTCTGATAAAGGTACGCCTACCTCTGGCACGGGTTCAAGGTACAGCACTACAGACACAGGCAGCATCCAGGCACAGCACTCCTCTTTCCATCCCTAATTGAGACCATCACTTCCAGCCCTCCCTCGGTGCCCTGCTGGCAAGGTGAGCCGGTAAGCTGTCCTTGCAGTCCTTCAATTTGAGCAAGCCTGGGGAGAGAATGAGGGCCCTTCAGTCGAGGACCCTTCAGCGGAGCTGCGGCTCTACCCCTTTTGTGATAATCACAGACATTTCTCTGTTAAAAGAAACACATTCAGACGCTGGAGATTTGTACCAACTTTTTGTTCCTCAGCACTCATCTGGTTTATTGCTCCAGAGCTGCGCAGTTTTTGTCTCATTTGTAAGGTTTGTACTTTTGTGTTTGTTTTTTTTTTTTAACCAAATCAGCACAAAACAGTGGCAATAAAAATCAGGGCATTCTTATTTCTAATGCCTGGCTTTGCGTGATGTTTCACACTGGCAGGGAATAAATAAAGACATTCTGTTTCCCTGTGCAATGAGATTTTTCTGGGCATTCAGGTGTGCGCTGTGCTCCACAGTCAGGGTACCCCATAGCTCCTCACAAACCTCCCTAACGGTTGGCTGGGGCAGATCTGTGCTTGTCACCCACTGCTGAGCCAGATCCTGCAGCACCACATGTGCGCTATGGTGAATATCCACCTGGAAATGAGAAGAATGACCCTGCATGCAAGGAGTGTCCTTGCTGAGCATTGCCACTCCCAGGTGCATGCCACCTGTGTGCTATGTCCTCACGCCTGCTTTGAGAACCAAGTTGCTGTGCTGGTAATCAACCCCTAAAGTGTATCCCAGCAAGGGATTCATATTGGTTGCATGCAGAGTCTGTTGTGATAGGACAAGGGGAAATGGTTTCAGACTAAAAGAAGAGAGATTTAGACTGGAATAGAAGAAAAAATGTTTTATTATAAGAGTAGTGAAGCACTGGCACTGGTTGCCCAGAGAGGTGGTGGATGTCCCATCCCTGGAGACATTCAAGGCCAGGCAGGAAAGGGCTCTGAGCACCCTGCTCTAGCTGTAGGCGTCCCTGTTCATTGCAGGGCAGTTGGACTAGATGATCTTTAAGGGTCCCTTCCAACTCAAACAATTCTAGGATTCTAAGTGTATCACATTGCTGGCTTCCCCCATGTTTTTGTATAGCTACAACTATTTTCTACAGAGTTTTATTAAGTGAGACTCACATACTTCTGCCAGTTGTGACCGCGTGGTCGGTTCCTCCATAGCTGCTCACCCCACCCTTGCTCAGCAACACTTCACAGTCATGCTGTGTTGCAGATGAAGAATTAGGGTTTGAAGCTGGCAATCTGATTCCCATTAAAGCCACATGGAAATTTGCCACACACCTGCCTAGGAAGCTGGAATAAATAATTCAGTGCTGCTCACTGATACCTCATGGCAAGCAGATAGCTTTGAGAACCTTGTACTGGCGTAGGCTCATCAGTGCTCTGTCTCTTCATGATGAGAGGAGGAAAAAACCCAGACAGGCGTGGAGAGGTTAAGAAGGGCTGAGGGCTTTCTCTCTCCTGGAGTCAGCTTCCAGCCTTCCCAAATGAAGGGACTGACATCTGGTGCAGCTGAGGAATGCAGCAGTGAGAGCGAGCAGCGAGAACCAGCTATGCTCACTGCGGAGCGGCGGCAGCAATGAGAACGCAGCCGAGCTAATTGCTGCCTGCTAATATCCATACAAGGCAAAAAGGAATGCGTAAATCTTGGTGTCTGACTCCCATTTTCGGAAATACCTTCAGACTTTAGGCACAAATAACATCGGTAGAGTTTAAACTCTTCACTGCCTGGATCACTTCTGCATACAAGGCCACCACCATCACATGCATCTACTGGCCATCAGCTGTGAGAGCAGCTCTCCTGCAGCAGTGATGGATTGGCCCTCCTTGGATGCAGCTGCAGAAAGTTGTTTAGAAAGCTGCATACAGGGAGCTGTGGGCAGAAGCTTATAGGTGTAAGGCCCGTGCTGCCTAGGAAGTTGTTTGGTCACAGTGCTTTCTTGGTGGTTCCTCACTTCTTTGTTGTCTATGGACAGCTGGTGGTTAGGGCTTGGGGTTGGGGCAACTACCAACAGAGCTCACTGCTATTAATCAAAACCGTGATTTACATAAAATCCTATTAGTGTTCTTTTTGTCTGCAGCACCTTTTGATTACCTTTGTTCCTTCTTCTTGAGGGTGTAGTAATCCCTGCCTCCAGGCTGGTGGTGATCCGTAATTTGGAGACAATATATCTGATTTAGTAAGAATGATGCACTGGTTCCAATACGTGATGTAGCCTGTCAGAAATAATAATCTCATCTTGCTAAACATACAAATAGATTAAGACAGTATTAAGAAGTTTATGATTTGGAGCTCATGGGCCTCAGTGACAGCTGTCTTCCTCCTGCCCTGCTGCCAGGCTCACGGCTAGGCACTGCGCACAGCCAATCGTTTCGGTTAGTTCTCACCAAAAGCTGAACTGATACCTGCTGTGCAGAGGAGACACCTGTTAATACTCAGTGACCTCTTCACCTACAAACTTGTCATTGCAGTCCTGGTTTTCAGAAGGAAAAATGGATAGCATTGGATCTGCAGAGCCACGCTGCAGTGGCCCTGTTGCAACACTGTGTGCCCTGCGTGCCCACTGCAGTGAGATCCCAAACCCATGTCATGGGGACACCAGGGGATGCAGACAGAAGATTCCCTGGATGGAGGGTGGCATTCTCTTGCCATCGCTTCCTGGCACTGCAGACTCTCAGGGCAGACGTAAATAATACTGGTGAATTAAACAGAAGTGGTTTCTTCTATTACGTAGCTATTGCAATTATTTCCAAGCTGTATGGCAATGAGATTTTCCGGCATGTCTGTGCTCAGAGGGAAACTGTAGGTAGGTCTGCGTGCTCAATTTCAGCATTTAATCTTGGGACAAGTAGTCTCTCAATGACATTACAGTATATTGTGTTTACGATGTCAAACTAAGGCCATTCTGATTTTTTGACTTCTATAAAACACCCCATATACTGTATTAGGAAATAGTCACTTTCTTACATATGATGTGCCAGGTTGGTATAGCGAGACAGTTTTGGTACGTTTCCAAAGAAACTAGACTTCTGGGATTTTTTTATTTCATTCCACCCAATGCAACCTGATCTACTGTGGGTCCCACGTGGAGTCAGTTTATGTGCCTTTGGCCACACGGCCCCACATGATTACTGGCTCACTTTCTTGGCTCTTAGAAAAAACTTTCTGGGAATTTTTGATGCTACCCCCAAACGGGGAGAAATGGGGAGTGTGCTGGTCCTGGTTACGCTCACAAGTGGTAGGGAAAAAGCACTCTTCAAATAAAGGGTTGTTTAAAAACAGCACCCACCAACTGTATTTTTCTTATGTCTGAGATGGCTTTTTATCAGGGGGAAGCAATATTCTCACACTCCCTTATGCAGACTGGAACAGACCTTGACACAGAAAAATCTGGTTTACCAATAAAATCTATCAGCCATACATACGAACATACCCAGTAATGTGCAGGAGGTCACAGCGACTGTTCCCCACACAACCTGTGGGGTTCGTCATATTTTGTTACCATTTCTCCATATTTGTTTTCATTTGGTGATGTCAGCAGGCAAAATTTAAACATAATGGGATCCTTTCACCTCTTACTTAACTATTGGATGAGATCAGTTTCCCTGGCTGCAGGCTCCTGCTGATGGGCTCTGTTGTGCTGGGGATGCCAGGGCATTCCTCACCCCACTCCTGGGCAGGGGATGCAGGGGACGGGGACTGGGCTGATCCCACAGGAGGTGAACAAAACAGCACAATTGCTGGCGTGGTAACATTGCCCATGGGGCCGCCCAGCTCAGCAGGGTCTGGTGCTGACCCCACTAATGCTGCCCACCAGGGCAGCTGGGAATGGGGTGGGGAAAAGTTTTAAGGAAATTTGACTCAAGATGCAGATTTTCCAGCTTGAACCTATTATCCCTGCTGGTAGCTTCTGCATGATGGGCAGGCAGTGGGGTGGGGGTGGCACGCTGCCGGCTGCAGGGGAAGAAAACATGGGCTCTGGGAGCTGCTGTGACAGCTCTGCCCCCTTTTACAGGAGCTAAATGAGCGTTTCTCAATCTTTCAAAATCAAAGGACCAACGAGCTGTTTTGATCTGAGCACCAGCAGCCAGCGCGTGAGCTGTGCCTGTGGGCAGGCGCTGACGGGAGTGCCTGCCAGCTGCGTGGGATGGCGCGTGCGGGTGCTTGGGCTTGGATTTTAATTATTTTTCGGCAATCAGTTCATGGACCACCTTCTGGTATGCTGTAGGTTCCCTGTCGCCCGTGGGCCCCGCGGAGCGCTGCTGGCTGGATGTCTCTTATTGCTCGCATAGGCTGCACCAGAGGCATTACAGATGAAGGATTTATGTGCTGTTACACATATTCCCTGAAATAATCACCTGTCTCGAGTACTTTGATAATGATAAGTGACTGAAGTAGAATCTGAGTTCCTATCTAGTCATACATGCCTTGTTTTGCAATTATCCAGCTTCACTGAACAGCTTCCTCCTACAGGCTTACATTTAGCAATTATTTCTTTGCGATGACCTACATTAGTGCAGACACTGCATCTAAGATTCCAATCTAATGTGTGTATTTCAGGTGAAATATTGAAAACTTTCCAGCATCTTTTTTTTCTGCATTAAATGGAGGATTTTTTACATTCAGCATGAAAAGAAAATATTTAGTAATAAGGGCAGGCTTCAAAGAGGCTGCAGACGGGAATTGGAAGGCGGATGTTCTCTCTTTAACCCATCTCACCATATGAATAGAGCTGCAGAGGAGCTGAGTGCTAAGACCAGCTCATGGTGGTCTTGGTTTGCTGGGCTCCTGCTTCGTGGCAGCTTCAGGACTTTAAGGATGGTGACTCCCTGGTGGCCTTGAGCAGTGGTGTCTTCCTGCTCTGGCTCCTCCAGGTGGGGACATCCTCAGGGTGCAGGGAGCCCTGGAAGGATGGCTAATGATATGGTAATGACAAGGTAAATCAATTACTGTGTGTGAAAAGGGTAATTAGTGAGCAGGTGATGTTGAGCAGCTGGCTTTCAACCTGTTTGCTCAGGCCAGTTTTTCAGAAGTGACTGATAGGCTGCAGTGCTTGATCTCCTGAGTAAACACATCTCATTTGGTGGGTAACGGGCTGGAGTGATGAATCTGGCTGCTCTGCAGCAAAGCTGAACCTGCTTGCAAACAGTCACTGTAAAAACATTTGGGGCATGCGCTGCATTTTAAACACCAATGTCGCAGCCATTTTTGTTGCTGGTGCAAAACAGTGGAAGAGGCAAGGCAACGGGATTATAGAGTTCTCTGTCTTTCTTTGGCTTGTTCCTAATCTTAAAGTGAATTTTTCATAAATGGCATTATTTTCATTTTCTTCTGATTTTGTATGCTGCTTTGGATGTCACATCTGGTTTATGTTCTCAGTGTACACACATTTCTTAAAGTAGGGGGATCCTGTTATTGTGCCTTAGGCACATCACAGCCCATTCCAAATTATAGCAACAGTGATTCTACTCGAGGAGCAGTACCTTCTGCTCTGCCAAGTGCATGGCTGGCAGCGACATTACTGCAGTCCTTGGGCTTCCTTGTTCTCCTCATATTCTCCTCATACCCATAACTAAGGAAAAGTAGGTTAGAAATTGAATTCAGTCATCCTTACGGGTCTCCTCCAACTCAGGTTATTCTTTGATTCTAGGCCTGCCCTCAGAGATGAGCAATTAGGATATTTTTTGGCCAAAGGAGAAGATGGGGAGGAAAAACTTCTGTACCTGCCCTACAGGAATGTGAACTCTCCAGTAGTCTCCTTAACAGTCTGGAAAAGTGGTGGTGCGATGGTTTTCTTGCATGGCACTTGGTGCCAATTATTTTCTTTAAGTGCCATTTCCTGTGAGCACGGGAAAATCTCAGGTTTCATTTTGTATTAAAGAAAGTAATTTTCTAAACAGTGCTTTGTGTTTGTTGAGGAAAGGTTTATAAGAAAAACTTCAAGGCTCAAAACCCAAATGGTGAACAAGAAACCTGCAGGGTATTATTATGAAGACAAACAAGCTGACCAACCTGACAAATACAGAACACTCCTGATCAGGGCTGGCAGCGCTGCCTGCTGTTGTAATGATGCTGTCAATCCTCCTCCCCCTTGTCTTCTAATTTTGTGAATGGCCTATTTATAAACGCTCCTCCTCAGACATGCTTGATGCTGGTGAGGTGCACTGGCCAGGAGTGCTGGGTTGGGCTGTGTTACCCATAGTGGCTGCTCTGCGCCTCCCTGATTGCCTCTGTTCTGGGTCAGTGGTAGTCAGAGGCTTGGGAGGTCGCCAGGTCCCTGTCAAGCTGATCTGCTAGGTTTACAAGTATACCTTACATTGATCTAATTGTCCTCTGCCCCAACAGAGCTGACAGCTATCAGGCTCCCCAGGATGTCCCCTCCGCTGCTTTTTGGCTTTCCCTCCGTAATTTCCGCACCATGTCTATCTCTATCATCGCTAGAAGAGCTCGAGGCTGAGCTGGAACTGGAGATACTGTGGCTTTACTGAGGGGATCTGGTATTGTTATTTACTTTCCCTCTGTTTCCTATGCTAATGGCCATTGCAGCTCATGTTTTATTTCAGTCTGACATTTGACAATTCGTTTAAGAATAATGGATGTTTAATTTCAAGCTTTGCCTGGAAATATCCACAAAGCTTATGCTAGGAGTTGCCAAATCCAGTAGCCCTGCAGAGGAGAGGCTGCTGCAGCTCCACATCCCCCAGAGAGATGGAGTGTCTGCTCCCAATAGATGCATAAATCCTTTCCCGGCCTTTGATTCCTCCCCTAAGCATCCCATAATAAGTATTACACAATTCCAGAATGCTCTTTCTTGGCATCCCATAATAAGCCCCATCTCCCACAGCAAGGACTGCCTGGACTGTGTGGTCTCTAGAGAGTCCCCCATGGACCTATCACTCTGGGTCTCACCCAGAATGGGACTGATGCTCTTTTGGGTGCCAGGCTGGGGGCTCACATCTCTGATGGGGGCACTGGGGCTCTTCTGTTCGGTGGGGTGAGCTGTGCATTGTCCAACTGAACAGGTTATTCCTGGAAAAAGAAATTATCCAGAAACACTAGAAATCGTAGAATCGTACAATCAGCAAAGTTGCGAAAGACCTCCAAGGTCATCATCCAGTTCAACTGTCCACATACCACCAATATCTCCCCACTAAACCATGTCGCTTAGTACAACATCTAAACATTTCTTGAACACTTCCATGGATGGTGACTTCACCACCTCCCTGGGTAGCCTCCTTGTTCCAGCACCTAACCACTCTTTCAGAGAAGAAATTTTTCCTAATGTCCAACCTGAACCTCCCCTGGCACAACTTGAGACCATTCCCTCTAGTCCTGTTGCTAGTTACACGGGCCAAGAGGCCAATCCCCACTCCAGCACAACCTCCCTTCAGGCAGTTGTAGAGAACAGCAAGGTCTCCCCTGAGCCTCCTCTTCTCCAGACTGAACAATCCCAGCTCCCTCAGCCACTCCCCATAAGATTTGTGCTCCAGACCCTTCACAGCTTCGTTGCCCTTCTCTGGACGCACTCCAGGGCCACAGTGTCTTTATTGTAGTGAGGGGTCCAAAACTCAACACAGTACTCAAGGTGCAACCTCATCAGAGTTGAGTGCAGAGGGACAATCACTTCCCTGCTCCTGCTGGCAATGCTATTTCTGATACAAGCCAGGATGCCATTGGCCTTCTTGGCTACCTAGGCACACTGCTGGCTCATGTTTGGCTGAGTGTTGACCAACACTCTCGGGTCCATTTCTTCCACACAGTCTCCTAGCCACTCTGCCCCAAGCCTTTAGCGTTGCCTGGGGTTGTGGCCAAAGTGCAGGACCCAGCATTTGGTCTTGCTGAACTTAAGACTTCACCAGATCAGCCATGGCTTCAGCACATTCAGGAATGCTCAAGTGATGTAGCTGACTCGTGTCCTTTCTTCATACGTAGGAACATAAAACTTAAAGCAAAATAGTTGTGTTTGTGGTCCCAAGTCACTTCAGAACAGGGGAGCTGAGGCTTATTTTTCTGTAATATTTACTCCTGTTTTGACTAGTATTGCACAAGCCATAGATTTTGCACTATGAAAACTGCTCCCAGCGTAACAATTTATGGTGAAACTGCAGCACATATTTTAGACAGATAAATAAAGGAAAATGCATCACACCATTTAGCAATGTGTTCCAAGAGCAACTTTGCTCTAACAGACGGTGATTTGTCAAAACCCACTATCTAAAACCTAATTGAAATGAGTTGTGCTGATTGACAGAGTTGTAGTCAACAACATTCAGTGTAGAAATAAGCTGGATATTTTCTTCCCTGTGTGCTTGTTAGATTAAAGAGCTCTCAAGGATCAGAAGATGTGTCTCTGTCTAAGGAACAGAGGCATATGTGAGTGGTAGGGTGTAATTTCCTACCCACCTCCAATTACACTCTCTTGTGATCCATCTGTCTGGGAAGCTATCAGGTATTGTGTTTTATAATTGCTGCTTGTTAAAAATATCATCATAGCTGGAAGTTTAAAAAAGGAAATCTCAAAAGACCCTCAAAAATGAAAGCAAAGATACTTTTAGGAAAAAAAAAACAACTTGTAATGAGAAATAAATTAAAAATGGGAATACTTTGCACAAGGATTTGATTTGAATAAAAAAACAACAAACACAACATGTAGGTCATTTCAATGATACAAGAAATGCATCTATTTATGAAAATGTTTTCTGTCAAGAAAGTGCATTAAAATGTTTAGATGAAGATGTCTCAGTGTATTTGTAGGATTGCATGGAGAGGTGTCCTTTGCCTGCTCAGGTGTAAGACTGAACTCCAGGGTTTAACCTTTGTGAACAGCTGTGCTCAGCTCCCTTCATCTGGAAGCAAAGTGGTAGATCTAATTGACAGGAAAGCTAGATGCACAGCTGAGAGGATCTGGGTCTCCCTAAACAAGTGCCTGGTTACCAATAGAGCTACATTTAGACAGGCAGATCAGGTGCCTCAGCCCCAGTTTTCCCTTCAGCTAGGTGTGGGGGATACTGCTAGCTCGCAGCCTCCATACCTGGATTTCCTTCCTGCAGAAAGGAAAGGCGGTGGCTGAACTACACATCTGGACCTGCGAACTGGGAGTTCTTCCTGGGCTCCTCTTATGGATACAGCCAGAATTCACCCCCAGAGGTCTCTTAAAGCACTTCATTTCCATAATGAATATACAGGGAGCTTTGTCAGACTGTTACATGTTACATTAAGCATTTGAGAAGCCTTAATTAATTGGATTTGGTTCCTCCTGGACTGACCTTCGCCTCTGTGCCACTGTGGACTGTTTAAACAAGAAAGCATTAACAGATAGAAAAGGCTGAAAACTCACATGTAATCCTAGTGATTATAGCAGCACAACTGAATATATACATTGATATAACAACAGAATTTGGCCTCTACTTATTGATGAAATTATGGCATTTAGTTCCCTATCCCTTTCCTTACCCTAGTTCTGGCATCTCCATTTGCTTCTACAGAAAACTAGAAGTCTCCAGACCAGCCGAGCCATGTGTTTGAGATGTGATAGTTTCCTCTTTCCAGCTTATTCCTAGTTACCTCCTGTTTTCCTTCCTTGGTACCTGCTCACCCAGATTAGGAAACAAGTCATTTAGAATTGCAGAATTGTGACATTTTCTCGTCTGCCTTCTGTTCCAGGAGCTGATCCATCTGTACCAATAACAGCTTGGGAGAGCACTCAGATTCAGCTGGTGTTGCCCCTTCTGTAAATGGTACACACCAAGGATGCTCATTGATGGGGCAATGAGCTCTCTCCTCAAGGCTGGGCATACAGAGATAGACTGGAAGATGCTGTGCTAACCTACACTGTAGTGATATAGTCCTGGATCTTTGCAACCAAAACAGGGAACTGAGGAAGGGAAACGACCAACTGTAGCTCCTGAACATGGACTAATTGTTATTTTGGGACTAAGTCCGCAAATGCAAATAGCTCACGTCTTCAGCATGGCACCTTCAATGAAGCCATGTCAATTTCTGCAGGCTGGCAATGTAGCTCAGTAACTGCCCAGCCGTCCCTTCCCCCGGTGTCTGCACATAGTAAATATGAGAGGGAGAAAGTGGGATGGATTTTCAGACTGGAGCTCAAATAGACCAGTCAGTGTTAGGGAAAACGACCATTGCCTGCGTTGGCAGGGAAAGAGTTAAAACTGAAATTCCACTTTGGATAGAGGGGAATCATGACTTTTACTACATCCCTCTGCCCAGCAACTATAGTAACAAACTGGGTGGATGAGGATCTCTCTTTGTTTGTAGAGACTGAAAATTATGGTATTTGCACAGCAATAAAGTGCTGTGGAAATAAAAACAGCTCTCAGATGTTTACTGCTGGCAAACAGGGGGATCCTGAAAAAATAGGATCACGTAAGGATTTATGTTTTGTGGTGGAAACACTGACAGGAAAATATATTTTTAAAATAGGCAGTATTCTTACCTGATACCATGGGCAGGCTGTGCTGCTGCACGGTTTCACCTGCCGGACCGTATTTCACATCCTGAAGAGGCACTGTGCTTTGTTTGCAGAATGAGAGCCCGACTTTCTCCCTCCCCATGTGCCCTGGAGGCTTATTAAAAGGAGGAAGAATAAGTGCATCTGGAAAGGACAAGGTGAAATTATCCAGGAGCCAAAGAGCTGGGGGCTGTGGGGGTTAAAGCACAGCTTGTGGGCCACTCCAACTAGTACCCCAAACCTCTCATCCTGTGGAGCTGTGGCAACCAGAGGGATGCCCTGCTTATAGCCACAGGTCAGGTGTTGCCCCTGGGGATCCCTGTGCACTGAATGGACTGTTTTTCCTAAGGAAAGTCTATAATTAAAATGCTCTTTAAGCTCCGCTCTGTGTGCCTTGAGTCACTGGGGATCTTCCAGGGGCAAGTTCCTGCCCGTGAAACCCCTGGGACATCCTCCGCTGCACCAGGCGCACGTGTTCTGTCTGGGGCCGTCTGTGGTTTTCCAGGTAAGAAGTGCTTTGAGCCGGGGCTGTCCTGGGGATGCAGTGAGAGCACACAGGCCTCTGCCTGGCCCACAGCCACTGAGTATTTCTGGTGGTCAAGGTGCCAGGGAGGGGCTGCAAGCCCTCCTGGTGGCAGCGGTTGGAAGCAGAGGGGGAATTTCTGCGTCCAGAAGGGAGCCAGCTTTGCATAAGGAAATAATCTCCCACGACAGTGTGATGAATTCATGTGCATGTGTATCCCCGCTCGTGGTTGGAGGCAGGCCAGGCTACGTGTCTGTGTGCCATAGGCCCTTGGCAGAGCGGGGCGCACAGAGGATCCCTTTCAGCTGAAGTGGGGAACCAGCACGGAACGGTGCTGGGCCATGGGGTGCTTCCAGCTGGGCACTCCGGCTGGTGCCATAACACCGCTCAGGAGGCTTTGATTTTTTGCTATTTTCCACCAGAAAAGGCATGATTTATTTTGTGCTGCTATGCTTAATTAATTTAATTTGGTGGCGGCAGGGCTTTGTGGGCGAAGGCCTTTTTCTTTTGGTGCAAATCAGAGGATGTGTCCCTGACGCCATGAAGACGCGAAAGGTGCCCTCTACTCCTGCATGGAGGGGTCCAGCCCAAATGCTCCAGCCCAGGGAATGCCGCAGCGGAAAGGAGGTGGTGGACGGTGTCTCCGGGTGGTGGAGTGGTGCCCCAGACTCAGCCGTCTCTGTTCCCCACACCATGGCCACCATGGCCCCCTCATTCCCAGGAGTTGCGTCAGAGCCCATGCACTCAGCTAGTAGGTTTGATACGACTGACTAAAAGCACCATTTTCCTGGTAAAACAAACACAGACTCCTTTTTAAAAACACCTTT
>JANHGO010000696.1:0-38798 GCA_024606505.1 Aquila spilogaster
GAGGTACTGCTGTGTGCTGATCCTCACCCCAATGCCCCAGCACTGCTTGGGGGGAGACGAGTGGGGAATGAGGGAGTGAAGTGGAGCCTGGGATAAAGGGGGAGAGAAAGGTGTTTTAAATTTTGTCTGTGCTTCTTGCTATCCAACTCTATTTTAATTGTCAATACATTCAGTTAATTTTCCCCAAGTTGAGTGTGTTTTGCCTCTGACAGTAATATGTAAATGATTTCCTTGTCTTCACCCATAAGCTTTTTCATTTTGTTTTCTCCCCCTGCCCTGTTTAAGGAAGGGAGTGGGTTAAGGAAGGTGGGTGGGTGCCTGACAGCCAGCCATGGTCAGCCCACAGCAGGTTTGTACAAGAGACAAGGGGATGTCACTCCCTCAGCTCTGCCAGCCCCCTGGGTGGAGTCCTGCAACCTGAGCATCCCTCAGGGGACGAGCTGACATTGCCAATTGAGTGCAGCAAATGCTGTTTTAAGTACTTTTTTTTTTTTCCTGCACAATTAGCCTGTTTTGTGTAAGTTTTGAAGCAAGTGTTCTTTTCTCTTATTGAAGAGGAAAAACCAGATCTGTATATTTTGTCCAGATACTGTCATGAAACCGGCTCTTACATTTCAAAAGTAGTATTCCTGTTAAAAATGTCACCTGAGGGTTTTGGGGTTTTCTTTTCTGTGTTTTTATTTGTTACTACATGTAGGTGGGATGCAAAACTAGATCAGTAATAATTTCTCTGTTGTGGTGATGGTACGATATCTTTAAAATTATTCAGAAAACTTTCTACTTAGCTCTACTTTTCACTCTTCCTCCTGAAAGTGTGTGTTATTCAACTCAATAAAATTCCTGAGAAAAGTGCAGTTCTATCAAATATTTCATGTTCCTCAAAATTTTTATCACTCTAAACCAGATTATAATCTCAGGTAAGTGTAACATATTGCTTCATTGCTAATATAGTAAGAGATGAGGAGGCATGAAGGTTTTTTCTTGCTTTAAGCGGGCCTCTTCAGAAGTTTGATTATTTGCATGATGTCAGGCATTTGAATGGACCCACAGTCAAATTCCATTTTTTTTTTTTTTTTTTTTTTTAATTTACTTCAGGTGCTTTCAGAGTCACTCTCTACGACATCTCTGTTGATCAGCACTGGAGTGCCATGGGTCTAAACATACTTGGGGATGCACCTGAGATGACTAGGACTTAGTATAATATTTTTCTGGATTCTCTCCCACAGTCAGTGTTGAAGCCAAAACTGATGAGACCCTTGAAAATATGATAGGTATTCTTATATCCTGCATTTTCTCTCATTTCTGTATCTATTCCTGCCTGGTACTGCAAGTGTTTTACATCATATTCAATATCAGCACAACTTTGTATCTAATCTTTAGCGCACCAGTTGTATGACCTGAGAAAATGGTTTGCATTTTTATATTACTCTCTGCTGATGCTCTCAAATAGTGAAGAATCATTAGTTAAACCTTATATCCATCAGAGATGAACTGAGACATAAATACTGAGTTACTTGTCTAACGCTATGTAAAATTAGTGCCCAATATGAAGAAATAATGTAGCAATACTGGCTTCCTGTCACAGTTCAATTCTTCAAAGCAAGTTGTAAACACTCTATGTATTTAACACAATGACTTGGGCATTTTTGAAGCATGGAAATGTTGCTGACGTCATTTATTTCTTTGTACTGCATGATTTTTGGCAAGTCCTAATGCAGGAGAATGTGACTTGGCCCTGATACGTAGAATAAAAGAGATGGTCTCTTAGTTGAACACAGCAAACAAAAGTGAGTAAGAATAAACGTTCTGATGACTTTACAAATGCTATCTGATGGAGACTGCTGCTGACTTAAATTTCCTTCAGCCCTTCTTTGGACCCTCATGGTATGGTGTGGTCATACTATTTATATCATTAGGTAGTCTTAAGAACTGTGTACAATGCTTTTATATTTAACACCCACTCATTTTTGAAATGGAACCTACATATTACAGTGAAGTTGAAAGGCATATAGTCTGTTCTGAAACATGCAAATAATACCCTTTAGAGCTGAGAGGAATTAAGCACATGTATCAAGAGGAGAATATATCCTGAAATCTAATCTCTGTCTAGCTGTTTTCTCAACAATAAATTACATTTTATCTGAATAAATGTTATTATCTTTGCCAGTAGGTATCTTGAAATTTGATACTATGAATGTTCAGGGCAACAGAAATTTAAGCACTTTTGCAGAATGAAATTTTGAATTTCTAAAAGCCTCACAGATTTCTAAATAACACCATGCGCTAGAACTGTTCCTTCAACCAATACATTTATGGATTAACCAAGTACTGCTTGCTGGGTTTACACATGCAAACTCCCTTCAGAAATTTAATTTACAAAACATTATAGCCAAGAAAATATTATATGAAGATTGGTAGCTGGCTGCCTGCATTATCTTTCGTTGAGTTGTAGATAAATTTTCTTTTTCCTGTCCCATTTGCTGTACCAGGCCTTTGACCACTTTGGGTGGTTATTTTTCTTCTTAAAAGATCCTCAGTGTGTTTAGATCAAGGAATAGAATTTAGATGATGTGAAAGATTAGATTCAAAGCAATAACAAAGGTGCCTTTTTTTTTTTTTTTTTAAACTGTGATAGCAAATACAGATGCTCCTGCAGCACCACAGACTATCTGCACACAACAGTCCCTTACTATTGGAATGCAGCTCTGTGTATTTCTGGTTTATAAACGAATAAAACTCCAAGCTTAATTTGATGTTAACTCTAAAGGCTTGTTTCTGTTTGGCTTCACTCGTCAGTTGTGATGTTTATGTACTATAAAGAAGACCCAAGACTTTGGATTTTACATGTTTCTTAAACCTTTGGGTCTTTCTGGCTTCTGCATTTAATACTTGCTATAATCCTGGAAAGCAACCACTTTTCTTGAAATAGAGAATGGCACAACCCTACCATTTATTCCCATAATTTACTGTCCTCTACTGTCTATACCATTTCTACAGAGTTTCTGCCTTGCAGCAGAATGTCTCACTTGTAATTTAATCCACTGAATTATGTGGTGTGATGGGTCTACAAACTTTGGACATTATATTCACCTTGTTGTTTTAAAAAAAACCAAACCAACCAAGCAAAAAACCACCACCACCCCCCAAACACACACAACCACCCCCCACCCCCCAAAATATACCAAACCCCCAAACCAAAAAACTAGAGAATGTGTTCTTTGTAAAGCAAGTCTGGAGAAACTCTTTTCTATTCTAGTCTCATTCCTTTTGTCAGTTTGGAGTCATTGCAGTGTTTTACCCAAGGCTTCTCTTCCTCTTAATTAATTACTGGAAATGATAACGAGTTGCTCCCTTAGTAGAGGAGTACCCCCTTAAAAGCACTACTTACTGTTCCATACTCCAAAGGCATGTGCCAGCCTTATTCAAGAGGATGCATGCTAAACACTGTTCATGGGAATAAAACAGTAGCTAATTGATGAGAATGAGCAATGTCAGATTATTTCTTTGACTAAATTGTTAAGTATAGTTTTTCAGTGTTCTTTTGAAGGCAGAAAAAACAACTGTAGTATGTCAACCCAAACTGGCAAGTTAGGCACATGTTCTTCCTCTAATACCAAATAATAGTTAGAAGCTTGAGCCAGTTACATCCTTCCTGTATGCTTCTGCCACAGTTAAGGAAAACTGGAAAAAAGTTACGGGAGAAAACATTTCTTGACATGTTTTCATTGCCCTTACTCTCTATTTCTCAGTCCACATATAAATGTGTACTTGCTAGATTTTTAATAGAAACAATACTGGAAGGGACTTTAAGAAGTACTATGGCAGGATCAATTACACCTTCTTTATTCCTAACAGCTGTTTCTTCTACCTGTTCTTAAAGATTTCATGTTAGAGAAGATGTCCATATCACTCCTGTTGGTAAGGAAAGTGAAGGGCTGAAATGGAGGCTTATTTTCTGCAGAGGAAATTGAATCCTTGTTATAGCAGTTGAAGTTTTTCTTATCCTATAGACCACAGATACAGACATGTTAATCACTTACGTTTTACAAAATACTTTTGCATACTTATAGACTATCATCATAATTTGCCTTATTCTCTTCTTTAAGCTAAACAATTCCAAATATTTCTGTCTTTCTTCATAGGTAATAAACCCTGGCTGTTTCATTGCCCTAGTTTTATTCTATCCAGTTTGTCCATGTTTCTTGGAAATCAAAGCAAAGAGCTGGACAGCATGCCCCAGCCAAAGCTTTATCAGTTCTGTCTATAGGGAAAGATTGCCTGATGAATCTTGACTCTCTTTCGTTTTCAGCTGTCTGAGGGGGGTATTTGACTTTTACTCAACAGTGTAACACTGTTGACTCGTGATCATCATTGATGCATAACAAACCTCACATCTTTTTCTGTAAAACTGCTACTTGATCCACGTCCTACATTTGCATAGCTAATTATTCATGCTTAGGTGCAGAACCTTGCCTTTGTCCCCACTGAATAAACATCCTATGCTTTTCATCTGCTTTCCCATTTGTGAAGTTCATTTGAATTCCTAGCTTGTCCTCCAGCTTATTTGTAGTCCCTACAAGCTTTGTTATCTGCAGATTTAAAAACTCATTGAGATTTCACAATTCTATACTGAAGACAAAGGTCTTAATACTTGGTACTCATCCAAATCTTGAAACGCAGCATAGTCAGGAAATGCACTCAATCCTTAAACAATGGACTTTCTCTTTGCGAAATTTTGAGTTGTCTATTCCCAAGTGATGTGAGCCTTTGGGGACTATGTTAGTTTAAGAAGATGAAAGAAGAATGCCCACTGTGTTCCATAATTTACATTAAAAGATATCTATGTGAAATAATTGGTAATGTGGGACCAGTTTCTTGAAAGAGTAAGAAAAATGATAACAGATTTTACCAAAATAAGAGGTCACATTTTAGGCAGACGGGTGAAAAATGTCTGTTAATTAATTTTCAAAATTATCTACATTTGATTATTTGAATTTAAATGCAATTTTAGGATGTTTCTGTAATTCAAAAGTAACAGGTTGGCTTACTATCTCTGTAGAATCCATCTCTGTTACTAATGGCAAAGACAAGCTTTTGAGGATACCTTTTAAAAGGTTATTGTCATCAAAGATTTTTTACCATTCCCTATTGGAAATTATCTTTCCATGCCCAAGGAATGTTACTAGAGTATCTCTGCTGTCTTAGTGCCATGTCAGCTGAGCTAGCTTTTTCAGAGACCTTTTTTGAATTATATGAGGTCTAGTACCAGGATGGCTACTGTTTTCAGCTGGCCTTAAATGAAAGGACATGTTTTAAGTTCTTTTCTTTATTTTTTTTTCTTTTTTCCTTTTTTATTTTTTTCCTTTTCCTTTTTTCTTTTTATTTTTTCCTTTTTTCTTTTCCTTTTCCTTTTCCCCTTTTTCCCTTTTCCCTTTTTCTCTTTTTCTCTTTTTCCCTTTTTCTCTTTTTCCTTTTTCCTTTTCCTTTTTCCTTTCCTTCTTTCCTTCTTTCTTTTTTTTCCTTTTAAGATCCTGGCAGGTTATGGAGGCTTTTTATTTGTATTTTTAAAGAATAGCCTCAGTCAGAATTTGGGCCGATATTAGAAATGTTTTCAGAGTTCAGCTTTACTTCTGTATCTTGTAGTTCAGTGCTTCTATAATGTTTAGAGTGGATTTCCAGGTGCCCAGGCCAGGATAGAGCTGAAAGTCTCTGAAGGGGGTCCTGTCCCTGCACTTGAGACCCCTACATCCTATTCCTACAAGGCTTTAGTTTTCCATGGGTTGAATTTTAACACTCAGCACAGGGACATGTACAACAAATCAGGAAAAGGATAATGCAGGGTATCCTCAGCACTGTAAGAGTTAAAGATCAACCATACCATTTGCCAGAAAAATCTATGTTTCACTTACAGTGAATTTTTTTTTTTTTTTTGTAACAACTGTCAGTAAGGTCACCATGGGGGACAGTCTGCAGTGCTCCTGAGATGACAGTTAGAAGATATTGCATTGAGCAATCCTCCCAGCACTCATATGACAAACTGATAGGGATGGGTTCATCACAAGATTTAATAAAGTTCAAAGTAATTGTCACTGGCAGTAATGTTTTTTAATTATTTTGAGACACAGTGAATAAGGCCATTAACTAGACTTTGTCTTGCAGGAATTTTGTATCATTTAGTAAATTGTTTTGTGGTATTTTGTTTTGCAAAATATATCTCTTTTGTATGTGTGCTGAGGGGAAGGAAATTATATTCCAAATTATATATTCTGTCCCATTCTAGATTCTCGAATGCCAGTGCCTTCTCTAGTTTTGAAAGCTTTTGAAAAGGTGGATTGTAATTTAGAGCCAGAGTATGTCTCCACACCATCATACAGAATGACTGTACTTTAGGAATGCTGTAAGGAAGGAACTGTGGCCCCAAGGAACTCTGTTTGTTCCTGTCAATGTTGACACGCTTACAGACGTACATCAGTTGCAAAATTATGATGGTTCCTGGACTAGATCTGCCACACTAACTAAACATTCCTGGAGTACACAGAAAATATATCAAAGCCACTCAACACACCCCAATGCCAGAGTGCGTGTGGATGTGCTGCCTTAAACCAGAGTACAGACAATATAGAAGGAAGGTCAGACCTGTCCAGTGCGAATTGAAATCTACATTAAAAAAAACTTTGCAAGAAAATTCATTTCCATTTTTAATCATATGTGATGAAGACAAGCATTTGAAATATTTTAAAATGTTGTGGGGTGTCAATACCCAGCCATACGGTTGTAATGGACGAATAAGGAAGGAAGGGTTTATCTTCACCACCTATGGAGATGTGAGACACAAAAATAATCACAAAATTTGCATCAAAAAGGCAGTCCATAATTTATATGCACACTGTCAATCCACTAAAAACACTAACAGAACAATTTGCTTTATTAATTTCAGAGTAGAAGTTAATAGGAAATTGCTTTACAAGAAGGAAGTCCTTGCACCTCCAAGTACGTGGTGGTGAATACATGTAATTAAAGAACTCAAGTTAGTTCAAAATTTGTTGAATTACACTTTTCCACAACTGGCAACTTGTCACAATTTAATTACTACAGGGAAGAGTCATACACACAGGAGGAAAAAAACCAAAAGCTTTTCATGAATGCTGCTGCACTTTGTTTTCCTCATTTTGTATATACCTTAAAAATGTTATTTATGCTTTTGTAGAAGGGTTCTTCAACGGAAAATGAATTGTCACTTAAAATGATATAATGGCTTTCAGTATCTACAAATATAAGAGTTATAACAGTATCTGTTTCAAGTCTTTAGTAATGTCATTAAGTGCAGTGAGAAAGGTTTACAAGACTTAAAACTATGATAGTGATAGTGCATAGATAAATACATCAGAATAATAGTATTCTCTCTCTTCATCTTGACTAAATGTATTTAAAGCTTCATTAACAGTGAGGGTTAAAGATCAGTCATCAGTCTCTTAACTGTTCTCAATAAAACCAGACTAGGTATCTCAGAGGAGGCTTAGCAGGGCTGGAAAATGGCCTAGGCCTTTTGTAAGGACACCAGAGAACAGTAACGCTGTTATGGCTGTTTCTATATCTTTGGTATTTTCATTGCATATGGAGATGGGACTTGTGAACCACAAAGTTCTTTTTGAAAGAAAAAAAAAAAAATAGGGGAAAGCATTAACAACAGACATGGCAGGTGAGAGGCTTTGCGTGAAAAAGAAGGGAAATACAGATGATGTGTGGTGATGTTTAACATTTACCTGGAAGGACGAATGAGTAATGGGAGTTTTTGAGCCTCAGTTCAGTGCCTGAAACCAGTAGAAGACAAGCAGTGTGAATGATACTTAGCTATAATCAAGAAAGAATTAATGTCATTTTTGTATTAGTCATTGGAAATACATTTTTCTTACTTGCTTGTGTCTGTCTCTTTATAAGTAGATGAAAGAAACTTTCTTTTAGAGGTATTTACATTCTATATAATATGGAGGAGCCTGCCTCAAACTTTAACAGCATTTTACTGCTTGGTACCTTTCTAAATACTCATTCAGCTACCTTAATAAGATGATCTTATTATGCCCTCAGTTGTGAATTGCTGTTGGTCACCCAACCCATTAGCTAAGGCAAAACACACAGCAATTCAGCTTGACGTACTTAATGGAATTCTGAGGCTGCTTAATTTATCAGCCTGTAACATTAGGATACTTCAGCAAAGCTTCAGTGTTATGAATGTTATGTGCTGAATCTTTTGACAATACATAATGAGCCTCATCATTGTGAAGCCTGTGAATAGAATAGTCTGATCAGTTCATTAAGACCAGAGAGGTCTGAACACTAATAATGCCATTGTTTACACTCTGAACACTGAAGACCAAATTAATTTCTGGTGTAATTCCATAAACATTAATATAGTGGCTTCATGGATACTTTTGACCTAAGGAAAACAAGTCCTTTCTTTCGAGGAGTGCTGAAACTGGTGTAATAGAGTTACAGTAGTGATTTATTTTGTCAACATGACTTTATCTTGGTAGTTTTTGATATATCATATTTTCTGGAATTATATACATGATAAAACTGTAGTAAGTCTAAAGATGTACTTTGAACCTAGAGAACATGACTAAATCTGTTTGTTTATTTATGGTTTTCCTGCTGTTGGAAATGAAATGGTAAGATGCACTAAAGCAAGATATTCAGAAAATCTATTCTGACCTAGTGAATCTAACCTCCTTCAGGACATACTCCTGTGCAAGACTGATCAGAACAGCTAAATTAGGTTCCTGCTCCTAATTTCTGTTTAAGAAACATGTGTCTCACCAATGACTGCAGAGGAGGTAGACTACTGAGTTAC
Source organism: Aquila spilogaster (assembly GCA_024606505.1). NCBI lineage: Eukaryota > Metazoa > Chordata > Aves > Accipitriformes > Accipitridae > Aquila > Aquila spilogaster. The sequence continues at coordinate 8,849 of JANHGO010000696.1, forward strand.
CTTTAGTCAACATACTTCTGTCACTTCAGACTTGATGATTTCCTACGTTGAGCCACAGTTGCAATTTGAGGCACAGGAGCTGGCAGAGACCTGCATGAGGTTTCACAGACGAGGATAGTATTTTAAACACTTGAGGATGCTAATTGCTTTATGAAGCTTTATTTGTAAATTTGTTCGGAGGCCGCCATGTAGCTCTTCTGCCAAAGTGTACAGCTGTTTGCAACAATAATAACACAGTTCTGCTCTCTTGGATAACTTGCAGCAGTTACCCTACAAGTGATACAATTGATTACCTAGCTAAGCACCTTGTAATATTTTAGGGAAATTACCATCCTGATCAGTGTTACTGGAGTAATTATCAAGAGGTAAATGAAATGTGAGTAATGAGGAGATTAGCTTGAGTTGAAGAGCTTAAATCCTTTAATGTAGTACCCGGAATTGCAGTTTATCCATTTTTGTGAGGTGTGGGTTTTTTTTAATCTCATCCAAAGGGTCACAAAATTTGAAAAGCTCTGTTTAACTTGGAAAAATAGTGGGAGTTATTCATATTCTTCAAAGAAATATAACTTTTGTATTTAAGACTATTTCACAGAAGAGATTTTTAGACAGATACTTCTCCATCCAGTGTCTTGAAATTACATTTCTCTACAAAGAGAGGCCAGTGGAGCTCTGCCAATTTCTCTGCCAGTGTAGAGAAATGAAGTACTGAAGTCTGGTGGCCCTTGGTGGAGGGAATTTCCTTTTGGCACTTCTGCCAGTTACAGTATGAGTCCTGGACTATTCAATTCCACACTCATTCAGTTAGAATCGACTTTATGATTACAGAGCTGGAGCCATGCCCATGATAACTCCTTTCTCTCCTCTGGTAATCAGAAATACAATTTAGCAAGGATTTAGAAACCTTTCATTCTGGAGGAATAACTATTTGTCTGCCTATCTATTCATGTCTACATCAATAAGCAACTTCTTCATCAAATAACTAAATCTGCAGATTAACTGAGTTTCTTAACCAAATCACTAAACTTTTCCAATAAACTAATAAAAAATCTCTCCTATTTTTCCAGTGTTGAAATACATCTGGGGCAGACTGCACTTGACATTTATAAATGTACAATAAGTAACATGACTTTATGCAAGAATATACAGCAATGGATTCACGATTATATTGTTCGCCTGTTGTCATTACTAACTCCTCCAGAAATAATTGACATGAACATTTCTTCCTTATCCACAAAGAATCAAAAATTTCAATGACTTTTCTTTAAAAAGCACTGGTTATCGTACTCCCTAGAAATTTGCAGACTTAAGGTGAGGAAGGGTTGTTTTCGTAGCATTTACAATTAGTTTTTATTGTGCCTAGTACAGTATTTCAATGCTCCAGCTTGTTATACAGATTGTGAGGAATCAAAACATGGTAGATCAACTATTACTGTGTTTAAGAATTACTTTCCTTTGCCAAGTTTTATAGAAAACATTTGTTGTAGAAGTGAGATATAAGCAACAGATGTATCAAAACAGGACTTTCTTGAACATCCCTGCCATCAGTCATTTCTCATCAACTTGTTGCTGACACTGGTAACCCTACTTCTTTTAGAACTATTTCATATGGTGTTCACTTGTAAATGAAATACATAAAATGCATTTATAATACCTTAGTCCAGTCTCTCTATGCACAGGGTTTCTTACTGGTCACACCTGATCATGAAATACCTTTGGAACTATGTCAAACTTAGAGCTAGAACATTTGGAGCTAGTTATTTGCTCACAAATAGTTCTTTCATGACATGGAGCAATAGTTTTGGTTTTTTTAATCATTATACTTAATCACAATGGTAGGCGTAATTTGGATTAATACCTAGTAAATCCGAAAACATAGAGTTTTTAGCTTTTTTTTAAGCTGGACTAAATACTCTGAATGCAGTTATGCTTTTAAGAAGTCTGATTACTGTTATAGTGCCCTTCTTTCATGTATAGCTGCTGAATGGCTAGATGATTTTTACTTCCAACATTCCAATTCCCTTGGTAGTTTCTTACTATTTCCTAGCGAATGTTTGTCACCATTTTTTTTCCTCTACATTTTATCCAATCCATTTCTAGAAAGGGCAATGGTAGTTTTTTATTCTCTTTGTTTTTTATGAAAAAAGAAATCATGTTTTTATTTTTATACATCCTGCTTTTATTACAAAAATATATATGATAAATATTCAAGGAAGAAATACATTTTATTAAGAGGTCAACAAATTCCCAAAGAGAGACAGGTGTTCATAAAAAGATGATACTAGCATATGGAAGTTAAGATCCTCATTCTTCCTCTATAGTCATAAGAGAGACAGAGGTTCTGGATACTTGAATTTCAGTCTAAGTACACCTTCTCACTCCATGTAAAAACAGCAAGATGTGTCTCCTTGACTTATAGCTTGACTTTATGAATAAACATGTATTTTTGTAGTATTTTTGAGGAGAAATATTGGAGATCTATGGAGAAATAGAAGTTTAGCTTATATTGGGAAAAACTGCCTTGATTCTGGCATAATCAGCATTAAGTAGCACAGGAATAATTTAATTTATTCTCACTTACACATTTGAATTTAGTAATTTTATGCAAAAATAAGATGCCCAGCCAAAGTAAGTAAAATACTGTTTTTCCTCAGTGTGGATCATTAGAGACTTTTTCTAATTCCTCTTTCCTCACCTGAATCTAGCATGAAGATCTCAGTCAAGTTTCCCCTGCCCTGTTAGAGTGTGTTCTCATTCAGATATTTCATTCTTGACAGATAGAAATTAAAATGTCAATCTCTACAGTTATTTTCCTCTTCCCTCAAAAAGTGACAAAGATAGAAGGCTAACCACAATCCAAATGAAATATGTAAGGGATTTTTTTAGTGGAACAAAGAAAAAAGAAATAGCTCAGAAGATGAGATTTTTGAAGAGGTAAGGTGTGAGATTTTTTAGATCCCTTTTTCTTACTGGGCTTTTCCCCCACAGAAATAGTGTTGTAGCAGGCTTTGCCCAAGACAGTATGACTACTGCCCACAAGCAAAATGGGAATATTAAAACAAAGAAGCTGACATGTTGCTTCCTCATCACACAAGGTTGAAAATAAAGATAAAAGCTGTTACCTGAAATTAAATCCTTTGCATGAGAGATCCTTGCTTTCATACTAAGACCACAATCAAATCATGTATTCAAAAGCTAGGTTGTTAAATCTCTGTTCTGTATAAATTAGCAGTTTCCCCTGTTTTATTAGAGTCTTCATTAAAAGGCACATACTTTTTCCAGTGAAGCAGCATCCTAACAGTGCATGAACATTTTCATTCCTAATGAAATAATTTTTTTTTTTCTGAAAATTGTAGTCTGTTTTCCCCTACTATGCAATGTCTACTTTTCAGCAAAGACTTTCTCCCTGGGAGATGCATTTTAGACATATTAATATATTAAAGGGTGCCTTTTAAACACACCATATGAGGTTTTTCCAGTGCAATATGCTAGATGAGTGCATATTTAATTTATAAAATACCCAGAACAGATTATGATAAAATGTTTTATATAAGATGTGATAAAAATGTCACCTATTGCTCATTTATATGTTTGTCATTGTAGGCTACATATTTAGGTCAGATTAAATTGCAAGGCAAATAATGACTCAAATATCAGTAAGCACAATGTTTGTTCTACACCAAATGAAAGACTTCTGTTCCTAACTAGAAAAGGTTTTAAATACAGGAAGAATTTGAAGTTACAATTATACAAAAGAAAAAATTAAGAATAAAACTATTACAGCTTTGGTTCTGATTTAAAATAACTATTCTTGTCATAGAGCCACTAAATGAGTCTTTACTTAGCTATTGGACACTGCTTGAGAGTGTGTAACAATATGGGATTTTTGTCATGCCATCCTTTCTCTATAGAATTGTAGAATAATATAGGTTGGAAGGGATACCTAGAGGTCATCCAGTCCATCTTGCATGACTTATCTTTTGGAGACTTGATCATATATAATCTCTTCAACAATATGCTCCACTGAAAATAACTCTACATAGAAGGGGGAACATGTTTTTATTTTATTCCTTAAATAGTTTTTCTCATTTCTAGAATTTGCAGAATAGTTCCTAGTAACACTGAGATTATATGTTGCCCTAGGGTGGCTCTCATACTCCATAATGCATTGACACCATCAAAAAAAGAAAACTTTTGGAGAACAGTTAATCCCAACTCCTGAGGCTTATGGTGGTGGTAGGATGCATTTAATAGCCTTATCTTCACTTGAAACAGCCAAAATAGAGATAATTAATTTCAGCTAATCGCTGTGAGTTGTATATACTAGATAATATATATTTATTTTTCTTTAGGCTCGGACACAGCAGTGGAATCTCCAGGAGGAGAAATAAGGATAAAGGATAAATAAATTTGGGCAAATATTTGGCCTGTTGTCTTCATGTTTTCCGAGAAGATGAAGATATATTTTCCTTCAATGTAAGTATTGACCTCCTCTTTGTTTTGGTCGATACTTAGTTCTTGACTCAATTAATCTCAATAGGCACCAAACATTTATTATAACAAATATTTATTTATTGAAATCAGTGGGAATTATGTATATGTGGGGAGCAAATGATGGGTTTCCAAGAATTTTCTGTTAATGGCTTACTTAAATTTCTAAAAGAAACACTTCTCACTGCAATACATAGCATCTTTAGCCTTGCCAGTGATACTAAAGCACCTGAAATTTTCCATATTCTTCTCTTGAAAAGGTAGTTTATGTTTGGCCTTTGTGTGTTCTAAGAAATCTGGTAAGATTTATGAAGATTTCTTAGGAAGAGAGAATAAGAGGTCTTCGGCAGGTATTATGGTTGCCTGCTTTGAGTCTTGAAATTAAGGTGTTTCCAGTGTAGTCATGAATTTCCCTTAAATTCCTTGGCCTCCATTTACCAAGTGTGGGGAAGAGAAGCTGTTGTACCATGCAAGACCTGGAAGACACCTTCCTTCCGTTTCATGACACCCTGCATAGGGCATGTTGTACTTTGTGTGGTTGGTGTTTCTTTCAGAGGTTAATCAGAGGCCTTCTAAAAGATTGGTCTGCCTAAGGCTGAATTTTGCCTGTATATGTCTCAGTTATTTTTGTTTTCTCTCTTAAAGCTGAATGCGTGTTTCTATTTTCTTATGCTTTCAGTAGAAGTGCTGGGAAAGAGAATAAATGAACTGAAATAGTGTCTACTAATAATGGCATGCATTTATCTCTATTACTTTAATGCATATTAAATATGGATAGAATCAGATTAATATCTTTAAAAAATGTGGGAAAATATGAATAATATTGGGGGCTGAATGTTGGTCAGGTCTGTAGCTTTTTAAAATTTGGTGTTCCTAAGAATTCTTTTTCGTTACAGGAGAATTGTTTGCACTGTTTTCCAGATTTACTTTTAAGGCACTTCTTCAGCTGCACATTGTTATGTGCTTTCTCTTCATAGCTCTTCAGCCTACCTACGGGGTGGGGGAGAAACAAAACAAAAAAAACAAAACCAAAAACCAAACAAATAGAAAAAAAACCCACAACAGAAAATAGGTGAGGTTGCAGTCATCTTAAGAAGCAGATAGTTAAAATGCAGTTACAGAGACCCATCACTTGCTTCAGTTGCAAGTAATAAATATTGAATGAAAGCTGAAAGCAAACTGCTTGTGGAAAAGTTCATGAACTACATTTATTCACCAAAATACGAGCAACTGCCTAAGAAAGATGATACCCCCCCGTGCCCCATTAACAGGCTGGATTCATTGGTTAAATTATTTGTTGCCAAATAAATGTGTTGCTTAATGATCCACAGAGCAATTAACCTGTCACTTTGCACACTAATTTACTAAATCCTTTCCAATCTCCCTTTATATTAAACCCTTATTTTTAATTTGAAGAGATTAGATATTTATTTAAATATGTTTAATGTTTCCTGATAAAATGTTTAAAATAAATCTGCTTCAGAAACTCAGTGATACCAGAGAAATTAATCTGATACTACTATTGAAAGTATTCTTAGAATATAAGGAATCTTTGGAGATGGTCTAGTCCAACTCCCTGCTCAGACCAGGGTCAGCTAGAGTAGGGGTTGCCCAGGACCATGTCCAGCTGGGTTTTGAGTATCTCCAAGGATGGAAACTCAACAACTTCTCCGGGCAAGCTGTGCTGATATTTGACCACTCTCACAGTAAAAAAGATTTGTTTTTTTCAATGGAATTTTAAATATTTCAGTTTGTGCCCATTTTCTTTACTCTTGCCAGTATTTAAGCACATTGAGATTCCCTCGAGCATTTTCTTCTCAAGGCTGATCATTCCCAGCTCTCTCGGCCTTTCCTTGTATGTCAGATGCTTCAATCACTTCAGCATCTTTGCAGCCTTTTGCTGGACTTGCTCCAGCATGTCCTTGTCTCTCTTGTACTGGAGAGCTGATAAGTGGGTGCAGCACTCCAGGTGTGTCTTAGCAGTGCTGAGTCAAGGGGAAGGCTCACCTCCCTTGACCTTCTGGCAGTATTTTTCTGAATGCAGCCCAGGATCCCGTTGGGTGCCTTACTTCTCAACTTCTTTGACTCTAGAATTTTAAATCAAAATGAAGAATAGCACAAAAGTAACTACCTTTTACTCTGCTGCTTTTACTGTGTGAATGTATATATGTATTTATTGGTTCTGTATTAGATCACTTATGTATGAGTCTTATTTTGCATCCACAAACAGCAATGCAACAATAAGTGACGATTAGTATTTTCCTCAACTTTGGTACAGAGCCTACAACACTGGATAAATATAAAGGAGAACACAGTTTTCTCACCACATAATGTACGCTGTCAAGCAAGGAATCTCTTAATTCTTTTCAGGCAGAGCCAAATTTCTCCAAAGTGGGTAGTATGCTTGCTTATTGTATGTCAGCCATTAGCTACAGTTTACATATTATTATTTAAAAGAACTCAGACTTGGCATTTTAATAAAGAGAAAGAAGTTGATAGGAAGGAAAAAAAATATTTGTGTAGCCTTGCTTTATCTTTCACACAATATTTGGGACTTTTAGAAGCAGTGGTGATGCCTGCTTATTAAAGAACACACACAAGCCTGAATTTCAAATGACATTCCCGATAAAAATAATAAAAACCTTCTGATGTGATAAAGGTGCCCATTCTTTAAATAGAGATATCCTTTCTGAAAGCTGGATGATAAAAGGTTTAAGATAAGATTCTGTCATTCCTGTTTACCCAGCTAACCAGTCAGGCTTTAGTATTACTGCTCCTAAACACAGTACAACACCATGAGGGCATTTCTGACATGGATGATGGTCATGATTTTGAAGCAAATCTCTGCATCATCCCCACTTACTGCTCCCAGGTCCACATTACAGAACACTATCAGAGTATGACCCGCATTCCTTTCAGCTGAAACAAAACTGGAAAATACAGCCTAAGGGAATGCCTAATGCACTCCAGCTCTAAAAGATACTCAGTCCATGGGACCAGATCAGAGGTAGTCCAAAGTTTTAAGAAACAAACAGACTGTCACCGGGGCAGAGTTTGGTTCTCAGCAATTTGTTGCTCATGGCTAGGTAGTGGAAGATCTAAGTTTGGAAATCAGAAATTCTTCTACTCTGCTTTGCTCTAAATACAGGGCAATTAACAACAGCATTACAAACCCCAAAGAATGAAAAGATTTAACAATTAATAAATTATCTCTTTTTAGATAATGCACTTTGGTTTTAGTCTCTTAAGGAGCTGCCACATAATAGAGATATCCAAATAAAGTACAGAAACTTTGCAGTCCCAAGTAAATACATGTTAAGCATGTTACCTTTCTTTAGATAGTTGATTTTGAATTGATCTGTTTAAATTCTCTTCAAACAACAATTAGTCATAGACTGTCAACAAGTAAAAACAAGACTGTAATTATTAACTCACAGTGATACGTTGGTGTTCATAATCAGATATAGATGATATCCAATTTTATAATTTCATAAAAGTGTTCAAGCAAATTACAGCCTTGTAATGACTCGATGGCAGTTTTATCTTTGCTATTATCTTTGTTGCTAGTTAATATTGGCATAACATCTTCTTGTAAAAATGGTTGTCTTTCTCATCAAATGTAGTACATGGTAGGGAGTAAATGTGTGTTAATGAAGCAGCAATGCATATGGAAGTGTTTGAACAGTTTTACTTCCAATTTAAAACAAACAAACAAACAAACCAAACACACCCACTGGACCAATTATTAATTCAAAGCTATTTGTGGACAAGCATCTGGCCACCTACATACCAGTCATCTTTCGGCATTTATTTCTGATGCTGAATAAGTACACTGTTACAATGGGATTTTTTTTTTTTTTTTTTAATCCAAGCTACTTGTATCACAGGTACTGAATGTTCCCATAGTGCTATGACTTGCAAGCAGATGGTGTGAGTACAGCAAGAGAAAGTGGGATGAAAATCCTATTCACACAGTAGGCTGGGACACTGCTGAAGGCTAGTACCAGGCTTGTATGTTTTAGAGGCGATCTGAGGACTGTCCAAAGGTATTCACCAGTTTTTTTAGTCTGCCCTTTTCTTCTTCGCTGCTTTTTCTGATTTCAATTCAGTTGGGTTGCTTTGGAGTTGTGACAGAAGGGGAAAAAAAAGGAGACATTGTTCCAAATCTTCACTGATTACACCAAACACAGAGCAGGTAATATTAAGGATATCCTTACAAGTTCTTTTTAAGTAATTTCTTCCCCAGTTAAATTATTTTGAGGTACACTGTAGATGACACATTTTCAGTAGGTCTATGAGGGGATGGCATTAGATGATGGTAGAAGAACAAGACCCTAGCGAGGGTACCAAGCACAATAGTCCTACTAACAGTCCAGAAGAGCAAAGCAGAAGATCACGGAGACAACATAGCAATTTAAAAATTGAAAAATACCCATTAAATATGAGATGTGATTGCACCATCAAGTTTTCCCTCATTCTTGTGATTATTCAGTATTTCTTCTGCAACCTTATCTTCCCAAATACTAGCAGTAGTGGGGCTAATAGGATCTCCCAACTCATGTTATTTCTGTGGTTCAAAATTCATCATGGGTGTTTGCATGTGAATTCAAACTTGGACTTTCAGCTGGCCTTCCAACCAAGCTATTCATGGCCTCAGCCTCTAGAACTGGGTAAGACTAGGTACGGACATGTCATGGTTTAACCCCAGCTGGCAACTAAGCACCACACAGCCACTTGCTCACTCCCTCCCTGGTGGGATGGGGGAGAGAATCAGAAGAGTAAAAGTGAGAAAACTTGTGGGTTGGGATAAAGACAGTTTAATAGGTAAAGCAAAAGCTGTGCACGCAAGCAAAGCAAAACAAGGAATTCACTCACTACTTCCCATGGGCAGGCAGGTGTTCAGCCATCTCCAGGAAAGCAGGGCTCTATCACGCCTAACGGTTACTTGGGAAGACAAACATCATCATTCCGAATGTCCCTCTCTTCCTCCTTTTTCCCCTGGCTTTATATGCTGAGCATGACGCCATATGGTATGGAATATCCCTTTGGCCAGTTTGGGTCCACTGTCTTGATTTGTCTCCTCCCAACTTCTTGTGCCCCCACAGCCTACTTGCTGGTGGGGTGAGAAGCTGAAAAGTCCTTGAGTTAGTGTAAATACTGCTTAGAAACAACTAAAACATCAGTGTGTTATCAACATTATTCTCATCCTAAATCCAAAACACAGCACTACACCACCTACTATGAAGAAAATTAACTCTATCCCAGCTGAAACCAGGACAATATCCACCCCTTATTCTATACTATTTACGTCATGCCCAGGTCCCACACTTTCCAATACATTCTTTCCTGTCTTTTAATATATATACACAGATATCATTCCCTTAGTCTATGGGCCTATAGACTCTAAAATGTCTGTTGAGTTAATTTTGTCCATGACTTTGGGCTCTATCTGCCATAACAGTCCTTCAGGGCAGGAGAGATGGTGTGTGGTGTTGGATTGTTGCATGCTGAAGCCGGTTCTGGTTCCATCAATCCTGCACTTGTCTGGTTCTATCATTGCTGCTCTTTGCCCAGGTTCATCAAAATTCATTCTTCACTAATCTGGGAAATTTTTACTGTAATACCGTTGATATGGCATATAGCAACTATAGTAGTGATGACATACAGAATTATATAGCAATTAATATACAATTCAAATCATTGGCTATTCTCACCCAGAATCAAATTCCCTTGAGGTACACATTGGCTTCCACATCCTTCTGCATTATCCACCAAGTGCACCCAGGTCCTTGAGCAAGAGCAATCCCATGGATGGGTTTGCATTTGCCTGAAGCAGGGATAATCCAGACTATCTTCCCCAGCTTATTTTCTATGTGTGCTACAGGGACTTTATCCCCTTCTATAGTACGTAAAATTTTTGTTTGGGCAGGGCCAGCTCAACTGGCAGATCCCCTAGTGTTGACTAACGAAGTGGCTTTTGCTAAATGTGTATCCCAATGTTTAAATGTCCCAGCACCCATTGCTCTCAGTGTAGTTTTTAATAGTCCATTGTATCGTTCAGTTTTCCTGGAGGCAGGTGAATGATAGGGGGTGTGATATGCCCACTCAATGCCATGCTCTTTGACCCAGGTGTCTATGAGGTTGTTTTGGAAATGAGTCCTGTTGTCTGACTCAATTCTTTCTGGGGTACCATTTTGCCGTAAGACTTGCTTTTCAAGACCCAGGATAATGTTCCAGGCAGTGGCATGGGGCATGGGATATGTTTCCAGCCATCTGGTGGTTGCTTCCACCATTGTAAGCACATAGCGCTTGCCTTGGTGGGTTTGTGGGAGTGTGATGTAGTCAATCTGCCAGGCCTCCCTATATTTATATTTCAGTCATTGTCCTCCATACCAGAAATGGTTTAACTACTTGGCTTGCTTGATTGCAGCACGTTTCACATTCATGGATAACCTGTGCAATAGTGTCCATGGTCAAGTCAACCCCTCAATGACGAGCCCATCTATATGTTGCATCTCTTCCTTGATGGCCTGAGGTGTCATGGGCCCATTGGGCTATAAATAATTCACCCTTATGTTGCCACTCCAGATCCACCTGAGCCACTTCAATCTTTAGCAGCCTGATCCACCTGCTGGTTGTTTTGATGTTCTTCAATGGCCCGACTGGGGTACCTGAGAATCTACATTAAGTGCTTTTACAACCAGATTCTCTACCCAAGCAGGAATATCTTGCCATAATTCAGCAGCCCAGATGGGTTTACCTCGGCGCTGCCAGCTGGTCTGCTTCCATTGCTGTAGCCACCCCCACAGAGCATTTGCCACCATCCATGAGTCAGTATAAAGTACTGGCCATTTTTCTCATTCAGCAATATCTAAAGCCAGCTGGATAGCTTTCGCCTCTGCAAACTGACTCAGTTCACCTTCTCCTTCAGCAATTTCTGTGATTTGTCATGTGGGACTCCACACAGCAGCTTTCCACCTTCAATGTTTTCCTACAATATGACAGGACCCATCATGAATAGGTGTTGCGGTTTAACCCCAGCTAGCCACCAAGCACCACACAGCCTCTCACTCAATGCCCCCCACCCAGTGGGATGGGGAAGAGAATAAGAAAAAAAGTAAAACTCGTGGGTTGAGATAAGACAGTTTAATAAGATAGAAAGGAAAATAATAATATTAATAAAATAATTGAAATATACAAAACAAGTGATGCACAATGCAGTTGCTCGCCACTTGCAGACTGATGTCCAGTTAGTCCCCGAGCAGCAATTTGCCACCCACCCCAGCCAACTTCCCCCAGTTTATATATTGGCCATGATGTCACATGGTATGGAATATTCCTTTGGCCAGTTTGGGTCAGCTACCCTGGCTGTATCCCCTCCCAACTTCTTGTGCCCCTCCAGCCTTCTTGCTGGCTGGGCATGAGAAGCTGAAAAATCCTTGACTTAGTCTAAACACTACTTAGCAACAGCTGAAAACATCCGTGTGTTATCAACATTCTTCTCATACTGAATCCAAGACATAACACTATACCAGCTACTAGGAAAAAAAATAACTCTATCCCAGCCGAGACCAGGACAATAGGGCATATTGTTTTTCATTTTCTGGTAGTTCATTACACAGTGGGAACTCTTTAGCACATGTCACCTCCTCCTCTGGTGACATTCCAAAATCTTTGCCTTCTGGCCAGTCCATGGTCAATTTAAAAATTCCTGGGTGACTGGGGTTTCGTATTTGAGCCCGTTGTGTGATCAGTGTGACCCACTTACTCCACATAGCATCAGTTGCATGATGTGTAGAGGGGACCCTCCCTTTGGAACATCCAACCCAGCGCCAGCAGTTGGGGTGCTAAGAGGAGCTTTGTTTCAGTACCAACCACTTCCAAAGCAGCTTGAACCCCTTCATCTGCTGCAAATATTTCTTTTGCAGTTGGAGTATAGGAGGCCTTGGATGCTCTGTATCCCTGACTCCAAAACCCTGAGGATTGACCCTGAGTCTCCTCTGATGCTTTCTGCCAGAGGCTCCAGGTAGGGCTATTCTCCCCAGCTGCAGCGTAGAGCACATTTTTAACATCTCATCCTGCCCGGACTGGCCCAAGGGCTACTGCATGAGCAATCTCCCCTTTAGTTTGTTCAAAGGCTTGTTGTTGTTCAGGGCCCAATTTGAAATCGTTCTTCCAGGTCACTTGATAGAGAGGGCTTACAATCCGACTGTAATTTGGAATATGCATTCTCCAAAAATCCAGAGCACCTAAGAAAGCTTGTGTTTCCTTTTTGTTAGTTGGTCGATACACAGCTGTTACTTTCTTGATCCCATCCATTGGGATCTGACAACATCCATCTTGCCATTTTATTCCTAAAAACTGGATCTCCTGTGCAGGTCCCTTGACCTCACTTTGTTTTACTGCAAAACCAGGTTTTAGAAGGATTCAGACTATTTTCTTCCCCTTCTCAAAAAGTTCTTCTGCTGTGTTGCCCCACATGATGGTGTCATCCATGTATTGCAGGTGCTCCAGAGCCTCACCCTGTTCCAGAGCAGTCTGAATCAGTCCATGGCAAATGGTAGGGCCTTATTTCCACCGCTGGGACAGTCGATTCCAGGTGTACTGGACACCCCTCCAAATGAAAGCAAATTGGGGCCTGCAGTCTGCTGCCAAAGGGATTGAGAAAAACTCATTAGTGATGTCAGTTATGGCGTACCACTTGGCTGCCTTTGACTCCAGTTTGTATTGAAGTTCTAGTATATCCGGCACGGCAGCACTCAGCAGCAGCGTGACTTCATTCAGGCCACAATAGTCTACTGTTAGTCTCCACTCTCCATTAGATTTTCACACTGGCCATGTGGGATGGGACTATTAAAGGGTAAGCAAGTTTTGCTGATCACCCCTTGGTTCTCCAGTCAACGAATCGGCTTATGGATGAGAATCAGAGAGTCTCAGTTGGTGCAGTATTGCTGCCAGTGGACTGTTGTGGTAGCAATTGGCACCTGTTGTTCTTCAACCCTCAGCAACCCCACAACAGAAGGGTTCTCTGAGAGATTGGGCAAGGTGGACAGCTGTTCAATTTCCTCCATCTCCAAGGCAGCTATAGCAAAGGCCCACTAGTACCCTTTTGGTTCCTTGAAATACCCTCTCCTGAGACAGTCTATGCCAAGGATGCATGGGGCCTCTGGGCCAGTCACAACGGGATGCTTTTGTCACTCATTCCCAGTTAGGCTCACTTCAGCCTCCAATACAGTTAGCTATTTGGATCCCTCTGTCACTCCAGAAATACAGATGTACCCCTTTATACAGATACCCCTTTATAGCTTGATGACATTAGGGTACACTGTGCCCTGGTGTCTACTAGAACGTTATACTCTGGTGGGTCAGATGTGTCAGGCTGTATCGGACAATGATTATGCATTTTATCATTATAAAACTGGTTATAATGGCAAAGGATAAAAGTGGTAACATCTCCAGCTGTTGATCATTGACATATCTGTTTAGCTCTTATTAGTGCTATACTGAAGCCATAATCCTCAATATCGGATGCATTGGTAAGAACAGAAATTTGGAAAAAAATAGTCTGGGAAGAAGCCAGTTGATTTAAATTTACTGGCATGATTATATCAGATAATGACTTAGATTTGTATAACCTGTGACTGACTAAGAGAAGGTAATTACTGTTCCAGCCAGGAAAAATAAATAAGTGTTCAGCAATATTTTACAGACCCTCACACTGAAAGACACATTGTACGGCCACCACAAAAAAATCTGAATAAATATTGTCCCATTCTGTTAAAAATGAAAGAGGGTAATATGCTCTAAAACGTGGAAACAACACAGTATTGAGAGAAGGAAAGAAAGAGACAGCAGATGCTGTTTTCCAGACTAAATCTCCTCTGATGCACTCCAGGGACCTCATTTAATCAAGCATCATTCTCACACTTCATCACGTATATTATTCAGAAATGATGAAGAATTCTGGGAATAAATTAGTCATTTATTTCAGGATAAATGGTTTTTAAAATTTATTATTATTCAAGCTATTTTGAAAAATTTCGTTTTCCCTTTATTTCTCCCAGAGGCTTCCAGCTCAGCTTAATCAGAAACTGCTACTTGCAGGGTCCCAAAGATCAGGACCCTGACTCTCTTTGTAAAAGTCATTTTTCTGGGACATTCCTTCTTCTGTTATTATGTTCTCTCTACCTCTGATTATCAGATTTAAATATGCTTCCTTCAGTGCACTCTCACTTAGGGGAATGTCTATAACAATTCTCTGATTAAAAAAAAGTATTTTTTTTTCCAGCTGTGTGCATTAAAGTGACTTAACGTAAGAAGGGCTCTCCACCAAAATCTTTTCCTTTTTTTCCTCATGTCTTGTTGACTGTTGGTTTTCCCTGCCCTTTTACATTATCCACTGCTGTTTACCTTCAGCACTTTACTTATCAATTTTATAACAACAGTGCAGCATAACTTGACAGTGTCCAGGTAAATATATTCAACACTTTCCTGAAGAGTTTATACAAGCTGATACTTCTCTAGGAAGGATTCTGTCATATTTAATCACCCGGAGTAGTGCCTTATCTCACATGTTAGGGGGAAAACCATGAGCCACTACCCAGCTGCTATAAAGTATCAGAGTATGACTTTCATGGCTAGATCACATATTCGTAAATAGTAGCTCTCTTGTTCAATTATTTTCGATAGAGGGATTTTGATTAGGTTAATATAATTTATACACCCTCCATACTTGGTGATGTCTGGGTGATAAATTGGACAGCCATATGATGAGCTGCATTTATCCTGTACAGTGTCTCTTCACTCTGCATGCTAATCTACCCCTGGGCACTTCAGGCCTTTGCCAAGTGTTATGTAGTCAAGGAGGAAAGCATGTGTTATAAGTACTGAATGAAGTTAGATTTAGCTTGAAAATGTGAAGGGTAAAGAAAAAATCACCCTTCTGTATATGTATGTATTTTGTGCATATCTGTATATATTTTTTTCATTCAAATGTCTTTTTTTTTTTTGCCAAAAATTGTCTAGCTTTTACCAGAAATCAAGGAGCATTGTCACTAAACCTTTTTCTATTTCTAGTCAAAAATTATGTTTTTATTAAAAAGGGGACTAAATACTGACTTTTGATTGGAAAAAAAAAAAAACAGAAAAAATTCTATGGATTTCCTATTAACAGAAGAAAAAAATTATTCCACAAAAATTAAGACAGGAAAATATATGTATAATTTTCAGTCAAGTCATTGAATCTTGGTGGAGGTTGAGGTACTGTATTACAAGTTACTCAGTCAAGCATCAGGCATTAACTCTGGGACCTTTCTTCTAGACAGCAAAGGTGCTTTGCAGCCCACCTTCATTGTCATCCAAATATTTAGCTAAATGTTCATCTCCCAGCAATTTGTCTGGGAGATCCCATGGGTCCCCTGCAGCCTGTCAACCCTGGTTTCCTACCTGCAGAAAAGGAGGAGCAGGAATGAGGAATTTAGTAATCATTTGCTTTCAGGCTTTTTCCCAGCAGCAGTGGGGTGGGATGTAGCTAAAGCAGGCATCTGACCCTGACAGCAAAGATTCCAAAGATTGGATGAAAATATTATTAATCCTTAATATTTGCAATGTCAAGTTTATTTGTGCATATGAATAATAAACTTCAGTGTCCTGCACCTGTTAGTTGCTTAGGATGCTCGTCGTCCATTTAGCAACTATGCGAATTAATGGGACAACCAGAAATGCTGAAGAGCCAAATGAAAATAATGAAAAGAATTAAAAAGGAAAATCCATATTGAAAATCCTTGTAGAATTGTAGAATTAGTTGCTTTCAAATGCTCAGCTATTGTAAAAAACGTGGTCTATTCCTGGGGAGCCCTGGAAGGGACCAGTAGAGCAGTTTCAAGTTCCATTTCATAGAATTTTTCTCTCTTATGAGCTTATGATGTCTGTTTCCCATCCTTTCATTCTCTCTCTCCTTTTCTTTTAGACAACAGAAAAAATTTCAGCATGCCAAACTTTGACCAAATGCAATAACTTTCATTATTTGTTTGCAATATTGGATGAACAGGAACTTTAGAGCAGAATGATGAACTTCACATGCTGTAGTGTGATGCCTCACCATAAAACGAGTTCCATTCTTTAAAAATAAAAACGGATCTTTTTAATGGCCTTTCTCATTATTACTTCAGAACAGCAGTCTCTGAAAAGCCCTCAGTGTGAGAACCCAATAGGGACTGCACCACAGAGATACAGGAAAACTCTGTATTACTTTGCAGTTACTCATATGTGCTGTGCTGTGATTCACTGCAATGAACTTCATGAACAAGAGATTTGTGTAGGTGATACAGTGTTTTAATGAACTAAGTGATCACATTAAAAGATCACAGTTCAAATCCGCATTAAACCTACATTCTATAAGCAAAATGAGAAGGTATTTAACAATATGTGCTGTGATATTGTAAAAGTTCATTCCAGCTGGAGGTCTAGGCTTAGAAAATATTAACACCAATATGTATAGTACATGATGGGATATTTAATGCCTCTGTATAGCATATTTCTCCAGCAAGCATCTAGTATCTAATGAAATGCAAAATGTAGGGGAGTCTGAAAGGCTGCCAGACTTTTCATGCCTGGAATCCAAAACACAAAGAGAGGAGAGGTATGAGGTGGCTTTCTCTGAACAATATCTTCATGCTTCTAGGCAGAAAGAATAATTTGGTTCCCTTTCCAGACCCAAGAGATTCAAATGTTCATTTTCAAACAATAAGCCAACTGCTTAGTCATAGTGCAAGGCTCTAAAGAAGTATTCTCCATTCATCCTGTGAAACTGTGCCACTAGGAAGGACAGTTCAAATACCATGGAAGAGGGAAAAAAGGCCCAGGAGTGGACACAGTTACACCACCTACTGAACAGAGACAACATCAAGCTGGGAGGAACCAATCTGCTCCAAACACTCTGCACGTGTATGTGCATTTAAATGGGTGTTTGTTGAGTGAGAAACTGATATACCACTTTTAGGTTAGAACTCCAAACCAAGAAAATTGTATTCTCCACACTGTTTGTTTATCAGTATAGGAGTTAGAATCTAACAGCCAAATATTACTGTCAAAAAATAGTGAAAACATTCTGGGTTAAATTAGTTAAATGGATACATTTCACATCAATGCAACTTTTCCTCTTGTACATGATTTTCCTTTTCATCATTCCCTCAACACAGCACTCATCAAAGTTATTTTTCTTGGTTTTACAGCATTTTTAGTGATTAAAACATTTATATTTTCGAACCTTGTCCTCTCTAAAAAAAATTGATTAAATTAAAAAGCATAAATTCTAAAAAAAGCAAACTAAATTTAATATAATGAATAACTGAAACTGGTATTAAATGATAACATTTTAGAGGCATTTGTAGCACCATTCTGGTGAATTATGGGCTTTCACAAACATAATATCTTGCTACTGTGTACAGCAGTTATAAAAAGGAGAAAAGTAAGCAAAAATCTGAACTTTCACACCTGGACAAAATTAAACCTAAATCCTTCCTGTGTTAGGATAAAAGTGAAACTACATTTTGTTTTTATTGCACTCTGTCTGATTTAATTTCCAGTCTCAATTCATAAAATACCCAAAATAATATGGCCAGTCCTTTTTGTTCTTGCCTAGATAGATTTTGATCCTGTGAAATCACAGCTCCATGTTAAGATCAAAAGGGTAGGGATGCAGGTGTCAGAACACTGGTTTTTCTTCTACTGAAAAACACAAGTCACCATAAGCAGTATGAAACATGTTATTTCCACATTCCATCTCTCCAAGCACAAAATGGTAGGTATAAGTACATGTAGCCTTTCCTCACCAATGTCTTGCCTTCTTCATAATCATCTTATCCCTATATCATAACATAACACTTAAGAATGACTCCACTGGAGTGAAATGGAAACTACATGGTCTTCATTCACTGTGCGCATATGGCAAATACAGCAGCGTGGTCTTCATGGCTTCCCCAACTACCACCAGCCCTAGTAGAGCAGTACTTCTTATGACAACAATTGCCTTTCTGTATTTAGTCTTAGTCCTCAGTCTTAAGACTCTCAGCAGTGGGACTCAAGGAAGTGACTTTGGGGATGCAGTGGGCAAAAAAGAAACTGGGAACAGGATTTGTAAAGTCACAGATCTTCACTGCCATGAACTGCTTGAGATCCACTGGCTTCAGGAGGTCACAAGGGACTGCAAACATTTTTCAGAAATTAGTGTCTTGCCCCCGACCTCATCAAGATGTGAATAGTGACTTACAGCTGAAAGTTTCCATATTCTATAATATTTATTCCTGAGCCTTCTATTTGCGCTCCTGAGAAGAGGTGGGAAAAGTTGCCTGTTTAGCTAAGTCTGCATCTTTGGATATTCTGGTTTTCCCTGAGTTTAGAAGGAAATGTTTTGAGAAAGAACCAATTTATTTTGTCATGGAAAGGAAAAAATGTTAGGTTGCTAAGTTTTTATACTCTACATCTGACCATACAAGTACAGTATCGCAAGTACCGGACCCATACAACTCAAGAGCTTTTTTTATTGGAAGTAAGCCTTTGGGTCCCCTAAAGGCTTTTCATGTTTCCCGGAAATATAAGACAAAAATGTATTGCAACATAGCAGAAGAAAGAAAGTAAATATAAAGAGAGAGGTGGTGATAGTTAGTGTTGGGTAAATATGAACTAAATGGTCAGTTTAAGAAGTCATATGCTTAGGTTATGTCTAGTAGATTTGAACACATAACAAAAACACTTCACACTGACACATTAAAACAGTGATTGCAATGCTTAAATTTATTAGACTTTGTTCTTCTGATTTCCAGTATGATTAGGTCACGATTTTGTTCCATAAACTAAGCAGTTTACATACAATTCATCACATTGGTTTTTGTTATAATGTGAAAACATGAAAAATATTATCATTCCGATATGTATGTATTTATTTGCATATTTATAAATAATTTATCTAGTTCTTTCTGAATTCATGAACACCAGTTAACTGTACTGTGAAAGATATAGGAACATCTATGGAAGCCAACATTTTAGCAAGTGCTCATTTGTTTTTTGGCATACCTTAGACTCGTTGCATCGTTCAAAGAGGGAAACAACTTTCCTGTCCTGCTGCAATGGTTTACTTGCATCTCTTTGTTGAGCAGCCAGTTTCTTACCAATAGAGTCAATTTCTCTGGCAATGTAATGCAGTACCATGGTTGGAAGCCATGTCATTGCATGTCTACCAAATATTGACTTGACACATTGTTGCAGCCTGGACTCAGAAGACGTATTTCTTCCTGAGATGGTGTCCTTTCTTTTCTGTCTTTAAGAAATTACAGTGTATAGTAACCTGAACTTCCACTAATATTATGACCCTAATTGATATATTTGAAGTCCCAAGGTATTAAATTTAATACTGCAATTTGTGCCCTGATTGCAGTAATGGCATGAATAGGTTAACTGGAGTAGTTCTTAATTATAGATCCTGTAAGGAAGTAGGCTGCTGCCATAGCTCAGACACAACAGGCTGTTTAGAGGATTGTCAAACTTTTTTGGATTATTTCAGGAAATTAAGGATAAAGATGACGCTATTCTTTCTGTGGTCAAGGCAGGGGGAGAGAATGTTGCCAGTCAGGATATTATTTGCTCAGTATTGTTGCCATGGACCAGTCAAGGCTGAGGATTGCTTATCTGGAATTTGTCCACTAGAATTTATGATGGAATATGATATATGAGAGAAAACTGCTATGTATTAATCTGGAGTCAAAACACAGAGCCTGTCAAAATATTAATATTCTATGCATTCTGTTTTTCTCTTAGACTTTTATTTCTGAGAATCTTTTGACCAGTTCCAAAAAACATATGACCTTGCTGTTAAAATTAATATTTGGAATTTGTGAGAAAATAAAATAGGCATGTTCTCAAACCAGGCCCCTTTATGTGCAATGCTCCTCTTACTTATCACTGCCCATTCAAACATACCATCACTTACTATATTTAAAATCCTGTATGATGGTTTTGTGGGTATCCAAAAGTACTTTTTTTCCTGTTCCCAATGATGTGTCATGCTGAGTATAATTACTAAATGTAAGAATTATTAGGACTGCGTACACCTAATGCTCTTTCAATTAACAGATGGCTTATGAATATCTGGGACAACTTACTAGCCCTGAAATGATTCATACCTCAGCTATCTGAACACATGGCTACCTTTTATCACTTGTGCTGAATCTAAGAGCTGGTTTAATAACCCAGTTTTTAAAATATTTTCTGTTCTTTAAACAGCATATGCCACCAGCATATTTTTAATAAGGTATGAAAACCACAAATGTAAACTGTACTTTAGGCTTCCAGTGACCAGTCTTTCTTTCTTTTAATGTTATTACCTCAAATAGTTGTATAACTTCAGTTACATTGCTTGTCGGATCAATATCATTAATCCGATGCAGAATAACATCCTATCATAAGTCTAGAAAACCTGTCAGAATTTCCAAAATCTGAATCTGTTTGTGCCCAGCATTTCCATGCTCATCTTTTTATTTGCATGTTTGGAGTGGATTACTTCCTGCTTTCTTGCTTTCTTTTTCTTGCTTTCTCACTCATTTTCTCATGTTCTCTCACTTTCTTTTGCTTTCCTGCTTTTCTGCTTTTTGTCTTTCCTTCTCTCCTCCTCTCCTGTTCTTGAATAGTCAAACAACCTGCTGCTTTATCATTTTCTTGGTTTGCCATACCTCACACAGTACTAATTTCTACACTTATTTGTTTCTCTTCAGCAAATTTTAGCTTCTGTAGGCTGCTTCATAATAACCCCTTTATCAGAAAGTGTGTGAGTTCTGTAAGTTTTAAAGTCTGTGGCGTATTGATCCATTATTTCAAACAGTTCTGGCCACAAAGGAAGCAATGATGTGTTTCATACAAAGAAAGTCACAGCCAAATTAGGTTTTCTAAAAGGTGAATGTATTCTAAATTATCAATGCCATTTTGTCCTCCATGTGCTAGAACAATGGAGATGATCAGTAAGTTAGAAAAATATATTTCTTATATTGTAGCAACATTTTCCATGGAATTTAAGTGCATACCAGTGATCCCTAATCAGGTAGAAAGCAATGATGAGTACTAGTTCATTGTATCATCTAGAAAGTCAGCTGTAACCCATTGTAAGAAGGCAGTATACTGAACAAAAAACATTGCAGAAAAAATTAAAATAACTGTGCTTGCAAACTGCAGGAATCAGGACTCAAATTTTCTTGCATTATTTACAATTGTTCAAGAATTTACATATTGAGAGACACATCCTTTATTGAACGCAAACATATACCAAAGTGTGAATAGAAAAAAACCAAAAAGTGAAACAGTTCATAGAAGGACACTTGAGCAAGGTAGTTGGTAACATATCCAAGAACTAGCTTGCACTTTCATTTCTTGAAGTTTTTGTGAAGCTCTGTGCAACTGACTTATTGGCAGTTTTGTCATTAAATATCAGTCCTAACCGGGTCTTTTTTACACATCATTTTTGTTTCACAATGGTAATGTAATATTGTAACAATCAGGGAAAACTATGTGTGTTCCCACAGTACTTGGGATTGGGCAGAAAATTTTTTTTTTTTTAAATACTGAAGAATTTTCTCTCAATTAACTAGTGCTAGATAGATACACATGGATTATTTGTTAATTAACAATATTTAGCAAATTTGGGCAATGAAAAATGGAAGCAAAGCAAAGCATACGAGGATCAATCTTCAGCTGGTGTAAACTAGCACAGTTTAATAGCAATTCAACGGAATTGCCCAAATTTACACTGGCCAAAGGTCTGGTTCCCTATTTATAATCTCGTAGCTTGCTGCTTATGCAAAATGGATTCCAAGAACTCAGCAATGAGGGGATGGGAGCTCCAGAAATGCTTGGTTAATCTGGATGTAATTTTGTTTTTTAATTCCACACAGAAATTCGGGGGGGGGGGGTGTTGCCTTCCTCCCTCTCAAGATAATCACGTAAGATGGCAGAAAAAGTATTTTACTCTTTCTTTGGAAGGAGAATGCATTATCCACAGAGCAAGGAAGAATAAATATGTCTTAGAAGCAACTTGCTGATCTAGTTGTGTATTTTAGTCTTGCGAATCATTGTTAGAGTTCAAGGTAAATACATCGAGGCAGCACTGATTATGTTATTTTAACACCTTGTGTATTCACCAGTCACAATCATCAGTATTTGCTCCCACGTGCCTCAATGGTTTCAGGGTTAGACATGCTTAAAACACTCGCTCAAGTTCATTTTGCAGTTGCTACATTTTCCACGCCTTCCCTCTTCCAAGGCTGGTTCTTCTGAGCCTCAACACCCACCTTTGTCTTCAGAGGTCAGGGATGCTATTATTCTGTCTGATCTTACTCTGCCCTTGTCATTTAAAAAAAACAACAACTTGATCCATGCAATGCTTTAAATGGAGAGCAAAGAACCACAGTAATTAATATGGCTCTTGGCAGAGGTATAGTAGCATAAGAACATCAAAAAACCTCTGTGTTGGACCCAAACACATTGCATGAGCTCTGCATACAGCTCTGTAGGGTCTTTGTCACAGCCAGAGCCACATCACTGTGGTCACAGTGACACTTTTACACCTGGATCTATGTTGAGGAGTAGACTTCCATTCCTACAGTTGTGCTATTTCCCTATCGTCCTGCATAAAGCAGTCCAACTTACAGGTTCATTCCTGCTCTTTCACTGAGAAAAAGCCACTTGTTATTAGCATAGACTAATAATCTAATTTTGTATTTTCCTTCCAAAAAACCCACGGATGTAATTCTATGGATATCTTGTAAACTTCTTTTGGTAAGCTAGTTTTCTCATTTTACATATTAAAGGCCTATCATATTATCATTAGTGCAAGAATATCAGCCCAGAAGTAAGACACTAAATGGAAAGTAATTGTGGCTTAGCTGTAGGTATGAAAAGAGAAAAATAATTGAGGTATGTATGTTTCTAATAGTGATTTGCTCACATATGCTGCAGATCTCTGTTATTACAGTGGGTTCTAATGTTTCTCTGGAGAGATCAATTATTTACTCTGCTTACCTATGTTAATGGTATGTCAATGTAATTTATGACATCCAAGCACCAAATTGCAGGAAAGTGTGGTAATGCACTGTAAGTTGTCTGAAATTGCCAAGTGATACTGGCGATATTACCCACATTTCAGTTGCAATCCCAGTTCCCTTCTGAGGCATGAATACTCAGGGGAATCTGCAGCTTCATCAGTCAGATGTTTCTGGCTATGATCAAGAGTGGTAAATTAGGTTTCTGCAATCTGTGCTTTTGAAAGATAAAGGAGCAGATCCTTAGCTGGTGTAAATTGTTATACGTCCACTGATTTCTACAAACCTATTCTATATGATACCAGCCAAAACATCCTCTTAAAGGCAAATTATGACTGAGTAGTAAGGAGTCAGGCTAGTAACTGAAAATTTGAATTTAAGCATTCAAAATCTGGTTAAAGCTTAGATCTGGATGCAACCTGTCTCCTTCAGACCTCTCATTATCCAGTTTAAGCCCTTATTTGCATTTAGCACAATTTTTTTTGTATTCTAGGATCATTCAGATGACAAGTGTTTAGGAGACAATCTCATTAGAATCTTGTTTGACTTGAAATCGTTGTTGCTTTTCTCAGTTCTGAGTTGTTTATTGCTCCTAAGTTTAGCAGACTTTGCTTGTACCTTTCTTTTTGTAAAAATGCCATATGTTGGATTTTGGCCAGGTTAGTGACAGTCAGAAATGTTTTTAGCTGGTCGTTCATCATCCTGCATTATGCTTATAAAATCTTTGTCCAGTTCTTAGTAGACACATGCATGACTTCATAAAGTGTTACAGTACATTTAGCATTCATTGGTGAGTGCAGTGATGGTGGAGCAAAATCAAAGTTTCAACAACCACCTTCTCCTTCACTATAAATATGTTCTTTGTAAGATTTATTACTGGCACTAATATTTACATAGTTACTCTTTTTGGAACTGTAGTGCTTAGGAACTTTTGTCAAAGAGAAAGAGGTTTCTTGGCAGCTCTCCCAGACTTTGCCAAGAAAAAATTATTGCAATTATTCGTGCAAGTTTTCACAATTTCTTAACATAACTTCTTTCTATTTAATGCATCATGTTAGAACATTTCATTCAAACTGATCACACAATTCCAATGATTTTTTAAGTAATGTATACAAAAAATGATATTAAAGTTTAAGGTTTTCAAAATAAGAAAGAAAAGGAAGTAAAAAAATTGCTGGCTTAAAAGAAGAAGAAAATCTGGAGTCTGACAGCCAAATTTAAGGAATTTTACCAAAATGTAAAAATGAAAAGCCATAGACTCTGGTTTTCCTTTTTTCATATCAAAGGGCATATCTTGTTCCCAGAAAACATTTTTTCACATTTAAAAATCAGGCTATAGAATAATACTTCACTGAAAACCCATAACATTTAATTAGAAAAATTTTTAAAAGTAGAATATCACAGAATTTGAGACAAGATCATGGTTTTGCATGTAAACTTTATGTCTTGGTCCCATACGATTTTTCCGTTAGTTGTTGAACAGTTCCGTTAAGTTGAACACCACAATTACTTGAATGTGAAATCTCTCTCTATTTGATTTAATGATTAAAAATTGTCATAATTTCCTTCATTACAAAATACACTTAGGCAAAATAAGCATACTGAACTTTAAATATCCAGCAACTAGGAAATTCAATTGTCTGTGTTTTAGGCAAGATATCCAGTGTGTTGCAATATCATCAGCATGGAACCAGGCAAGTCTAGCAGATTAAGTAATAAACAATGAGAGGCTCATTGACTCTGGAGAGGTTACAAGAACAATCTCTTCAGGAACAATATAGAACAAATTTTCTGTCAGTTGACGTCTCAACGCTATTACTATATTTATACAATTATATTTATACTTACAATATGATAAAAAGATGGTTTATATATCTATATTTATATACTTGAGAGTGCCTCTTTTAACACCAGTAAGAAAGCTTCTTATGTTTCTTTAGTATTTCCATTCTCAAAGAATGTAACAGATAAATATCAACTATAGCTCAGTGTCTTCATAAACTTTCATTGCCAAAAAGATAGACAGGAGAAAATTTGGCAACACTTAACAGCTGTCTCATAATTCATAGCTCTTATTATTCACCAATTCCCAGACAAATTTTAACTAATTAGTTTTGTCTGTTTGTTTATCCTTAGCATACATGCTTGACACCCCATTTAATTGCTGCATTTGCACTTATCTCAACATGGTACTTCTGTAGATTTTCTGTTCTGAAAGGACCTTCCTGCTTCATCCTCATCACATTACTGACACAAATGCTAGAAAAGATGCTAAAAGCCTGTGCACTGTGCCTGTATTACACTGTCAGTCTGCATATGTGTAATTCCCAAATGGGAGTTGCATCTGTGTTTCCAAAGATCTCATTCTATTGTATGCCATAAGATAGGTAGACAGTAATTAAAAATTTGTGACAAGAAAAATCAGATCACCAGTGACATACATTTTCAAATCCATGCAGAATCCAAGGTGTTGTGTCCAGATAAATGAAAAATGAAAAGGATCATGGATCATTTGACTGGGGTGAAAGTGGCGTAAGAAAAGAAATAAGATTAGCAAAGATGTTGCATGAAAGAAAAAGAAGTAAGCACATCATTCAAATAAGATATTGAATTTTTTTTTTCTTAGTATCTATTATGAGCTACTGGCACAGCAGTAAAGCACAGGTCCACACATTCTTTTTGTGTGTGTCTACATTGTGCATCAGAGCATGGTGCCTTGAGCTAGCAGAACCTGAGTTGAATGCACAACAATTTTGTACCTTCACACCTTCCCACATTGCCTGCCCTTATACTAGTAAATACAGGGGCCGGGGCATGGAGCTGAGCAACGTCCCATGGTACCATGCTCTCTAGCCCATTCCCTAGCAGGATGTTGACCGCAGTGCCTAGCTGCCTCCCCAGCATCAGAAGGCAGCACAGGGCAGAAACCACATCCCCCCAGGCAGTGCCAGCTTTTCATCCGTGTTTGAGGGAGGAAAGGATTGAAGCCTGTGAGTGTCAGCATGGCCCTTGGGCACAAGTGTGGGACAAACCTGCCAGCTGCTCTGCAACTGAGAGCCGCTGCCTACCTTGTGAGCATGACAAGGCCAGATCCAGACATCGGCTTGCTCTGGCCTATTTGTAGCTCATGTGGATATTTCTGCAATGCGTTCCTGCCAGCTGTTGTCCCTGGGTGGGCACAGGTACAGTTGGATCAGATTTAGCTACCTTCTCTCTCTCCGTATTCTTCAGAGGTAAAATCATACTTGCTTGAAATGGATTGGAGGGACAGTCACTCCCTGTCATGTTTCATAGAGTACATAACAAGCCTCGATCTCTTGTCAAGAAAATGACATGAACTTACTGTGTCTGGATGACCTTCAGGAAAATGAATAACTATTTTGTAAGCTGTTCATGACATATACCTAAAATTGAAGAACAGTGGATATTCCATCAAAAAAACCTGAACAACAAAACCAAAACCAAACCTTTGCTCTTATCCTTTGTATTTTGCTCCAAATTCTGCTTAGCTTTGGATCGTTTGAAACACATGTGCCTACATATTCCCCTGACTTTCTGTCTTCAATTCTGTGACTCACATTTGTTGGATAATTGGTGAAATTATGGATTCTACTGGACAGAAAGTAAGACTGGTGTTTGTAGTAGTTGAACTGAGTGGAATATAATGTCCACAGTTCACTATTATACAACAAACATATGTCTTATAGCATGATTTGCAGGAAAGTATGTTTTTTTAAATAAGAATGTTTTATCATCACTAGCACCTTGTGTTCCCAAGAAATTGTTACAATGTTCCTGATAGTAATACTAAAATTAGATGAATCAGACCTGACAGAGAACTGCAGTACAGGGAGTGCTACATTAATTTCAACTACTCCTTTGCTGTCTCCTCTACCAGAAAAAAAAGCAAAATCAAGAACACCCCACCCTCCCTGAACATTTTAAAGAGGGAGATGGAGAAGGGGGGGGGGAGGCAGAGAAACCAAGAGAACAATGAAACAATAAAAATTCAATACTAACAGAATCTGTCAACCTTAAAACAATGAAAAGATTCAGAGTTCGGAAAGCCATTGTCTGCCATTTGTACAGAAGGAAAGAGGGAAATCAATATTTATTTCTTGGAGAGTGCCAGCCCCAGCATGTGGTATTGATATTTTCAACAGGATAGAAAGGCTTTTCACAACAAACCTTTCAGTTTTCCACCATTAGAGAAGGTCTGTGCGTTAGCTTGAATATTACCTGGTAACACTGCTCTTGTTTAATGTTTTCTTTTGGGGAGATTTATGTTATTTTTATTGGCATTACCGTAAAACTTTTTGCATTGCTATTGCTGTTTTAATACAAATGAATGCATAAATAAAAGGCTCCCACTGCTGCACCACACAGGTCACTGCCTATGAAAAAATTTGCAACCAAAGAGTGCTGCAGCAAAGTCATGCTGGCCATGGCTTACA
This sequence comes from Aquila spilogaster, assembly GCA_024606505.1. Taxonomy (NCBI): domain Eukaryota; kingdom Metazoa; phylum Chordata; class Aves; order Accipitriformes; family Accipitridae; genus Aquila; species Aquila spilogaster. Next base: position 36,873 of record JANHGO010000696.1, read on the forward strand.
GGAGCTGCTTTGTCCACACCAAAAGCCTGAAGCATTTGCTGGTGGGTGGGCCCTTTTTATAATTTTCTGATATCACTATCCTGCAACCCCCAGAGATATATCTGTGGATTACAGAGGCACGGCTGGGGATGACTTTTAGTTGTTATTCAACCTTGACACAGCTGGGACCTCTGTAATGGCAGCTTGTTTTCTCAGCTCCAACTCTGAATGGAAGGAATTCATCCGAAAATGAAATGTATCCTGAACTGGTACTATACCTGCCTTTGAAAAATGCTATCTGTGTTTCTTTGACCTCTGTTTTCAATATATCGTATGACCTGATTGCTTTTATACAGCTTCTGTACCATCACTCAATCACTGCTATGAGGGGGGTGCTATCACCCCCCTCAAGAGAGAAGGGAAATAAGAGACTCATTACCTCTGTTCGCAGGAGGAAAAATAACCAACCTCTGTTAGAGTGGAGTGAATAGGAAAGGATGATGTCCTGGTTTTGACTGGGATAGAGTTAATTTTCTTCATAGTAGCTAGTATGGGGCTGTGTTTTGGATTTGTGCTGAAAACGGTGTTGATAACACAAGGATGTTTTAGTTACTGCTGAGCAGTGCTTACATAGAGCCAAGGCCTTTTCTGCTTCTCACCCCACCCCACCAGCGAGGAGGCTGGGGGTGCACAAGAAACTGGGAGGGGACACGGCTGGGACAGTTCACCCCAGCTGACCTAAGGGATATTCCAGACCATATGATGTCATGCTCAGCGTATTTTAGTTTAGTGGTTTAGTGGGCATGGTTGATGGTTGGACTCAATGAACTTGAAGGTCTTTTCCAACCTAAATGATTCTATGATTCTATGATTCTGTACAAAGCTGGTGGAAGAAGAAGGAAGGGGGGACATTCGGAGTGATGGCATTTGTCTTCCCAAGTAACCATTACGCATGATGGAGCCCTACTTTCCTGGAGATTGCTGAACACTTGCCTGCCAATGGGAATTAGTGAATGAATTCCTTATTTTGCTTTGCTTGCATGCATGGCTTTTGCTTTACCTATTAAACTGTCTTTATCTCAACCCATGAGTTTTCTCACTTTTACTCTTCTGATTCTCTCCCCCATCCATTGGGGAGGGAGTGGGTGAGTGGCTGTGTGGTGCTTAGTTGCCAGCTGGGGTTAAACCATGACAGATATGCTGATGTAAACTGTGCTAGAAGTAAACTCTTACTTATTAGCACTAAACTCTTATCCACCTTTCCAGAATAAACTTTTTTAAAAAATTATCAAGGTCCTGTGGATGGTTTTCAGACAGGGAGGCTCTCACAGCCTCTCCAGCAGGTCTGAGCCCTGGTAATCGCTCTGAGGCCCTCTCATCCTCCCCAGGGGGGTTGTAAATTGGCCTACTGGAGCACACAGCACATTTCAGTATCTGGTAGCTAGGCAAATCTTCTCCCTGTCCTCCTCCCACAGCTTCAAGCATTCTGTTTTTATACACTATTGTTTTATTGGGCTTGTGCCTCCCAGTGTGCTTGAGGCACTCTTGAACATCCTCTGATTCAGGAAGATTTTTTTCCATTGCTGCAGGCTTGCAAGATCAACTGTGAATTCTTTTATCTGTTCTCCAGAGAGCTAGAACTGCTCTGGGTTGGACTGGCAAAATATTGCTGTTTAAAGTCCAAAGACTGTATTCCAGTTCTTGCCATCACAGTCTATGCCAGGTAAATTAGTGGAATTTCAGCATATATCTTGCCTGAAAAATATTCAAGTCAACCAGAAATAAACATTCTCTTTTATTTCAAAGAAGCAAACAAAAACCAAACAAGGTGTCGTGGTTTAACCCCAGCCAGCAACTAAGCACCACACAACCGCTCACTCACTCCCCCCCACCCAGTGGGATGGGGGAGAAAATCGGGAAAAGAAGTAAAACTCATGGGTTGAGATA